>JAWQEG010004003.1:7500-62603 GCA_033782935.1 Petrolisthes cinctipes | reverse complement strand
GCTGTGTCAGTGTCGGGGAGGAGTAAAGGAAAGGGGAGGGGAGGGGAGTGAGTGAGGGGAGGGGATGAAGAATGTTGATGTGGGTCTTCCTCGCCTGTCCTCCCTCACCCCTTCTCCTAACTCTTCATACCAACCCCCTCTACCTCCCCCACTCTGTAACCTACCTTTGTTGTTCTCCTACTCTTGCCTTCCTTCCTTTTGTTGTTTGCTACTCTTCCCTACCTTCTTTTGTTGTTCTGCTACTCTTCCCCCACCTTCCTTCCTTATCATTCCTGTGTTCATTCTTGTCTTCCCTCCTTTACTCTCACTTCCTTTGTCTATCCCTTTCTATGTTGTTTTTTTTCTTGTCGTTCCTCCTTCCTGTCACCTCCCTTTCGCCCTTCGCTTTCATTGTCCCCTCCTTCCCGTGTTCATGTTTCATCCTTCCTTTCAACATCATTTATATTCGAGCCCCTACTGTACCCATACTTCCAGTCTTCCGTCTTTCGTTTTCTCCCCCCATTTTGCTCGTATGTATATTTGTCTCATCTTTCTTGTTGAATTATATTATGATACTATGTACGCTACACCCGAGTTCGTAAATTCGCGACACGCACGTACTTAGATGTTTATGCCATTTGAGCTGGTAACATTTATTTGGAGAGGAATCAGAGTAGGTTGAACATAGTAGAGGGACATGATACAATCTTTCACCTACAATAACACCTTCCCCATATAGTCGTTACCAGCTCAGATGAACATAAACATTTGGGGACATGGTCGCGAATTTACGAGCTCCGAGTGTACAATACAGTAGTACTAAACTGTAACGTGGTTAAAATATTGCTTACTATAAGTTACCAAGGTCACAGCTGTATTATTTGCTCCCAGCTGCTCTTGATAGTTAGTTTACAGTCAGGTGGTGGTCTGATATACACACTTGCCACGCTTTTATTTCTCCTTTTATGTGATCGGATTTTTCTTTTCTTTTTATGTTTAAAATGGTTAAGGATTTGTTTATATAGTTTATGTAAATATTAGTGGGTTTTTTTTTTCGTAGTTAACTGAAATAGTTTCAAGCTTTAGAACAATAGTTGACATTTTCTGGCCCGGTTTTAGTTAGAAATATGTAAATGTAAATGCCGCCTCTTGGTGCCTAAGGGCTAAGCAGTCCCCACCACCAAAGTCCTTCACGTTCGTATAAAATTGATCCGTAGCTTCCCCCAGGTTTTCTCCAGTACCGTCCCCACGCCATGCTAGGTCTTTCCTTCCAGTTGACCTACCTGTACAAAATTACCACTAGACCTTCTGGTTTCCTATACTCTCAACACCTCTCATTCGATATTCTCAGGCTTCTTTTCATCCCATTGTAGTACCGAGGCAAGTTTCGTTTTACTTCCAGACATAATATTACAGGCTTTTTCCCGTCCCCCACTTTATACCTTTACACATAACTCCCTCTATTTATTTACATTTGTTGCAGGCCTCGTCCACCCTCCCTTCCAATACCTATATATAGATCCCTCCTCTTGCTATTTCCAGTGACTCCTTCCATGCCTGTTCCAACTCCCCTTCCAGCAGTATAGCGTTCCAGATGGCCTCCAGGGTTGGCTTAAATGACCTTAGGAGAGGCCAAGGTGGAAAACTACCTGGAGGGTTACATGGTCACGCCCAGGCCCTCCCTTCCACCACCTTGCTCACCCCGTCATTATTTTGGCCCACTCCTCCCCCCCCCCCTTATTTTACATACTGTACTGTATATACATTTCATCCTTATCTCTGTTTCTCTCTTCCCACATTTCAATCTTTCATCAGCCTCTCTCTCTCTCTCTCTCTCTCTCTCTCCTCTCTACTCTCTCCTCTCTCTCTCTCTCTCTCTCTCTCTCGCTCTCTCTCTCTCTCTTCTCTCTCTCTCTCTCTCTCTCTCTCTCTCTCTAGTTAACTTGACCCATATATGTACTAGTAGTGCTCCCTCTCCTCCCTCATTCTCTACCCATTACCCACCCACCCTGTATAACACTTGTCCTACTATCGATTGTGTCATCTATATGCCTGACATTCCTTCACCACTTCCACGCTACATTCCACTACACCTTTCATTAACTTTCCTAGATCTCCTTCCTCTGGGACTTTCACTCTGCCACAAGACAACGCGTACAGGAAGTATGTCACATTGGGTTTTTTCTTCGTCTTTTCAACAGTATTCTCTCTCTCTCTCTCTCTCTCCTCTCTCTCTCTCTCTCTCTTCTTTCTTTCTTTCTTTCTTTTTTCTTCTCTTTCTTTTCTTTCTTTCTTTCTTCTCTCTCCTCTCTCTCTCTCTCTCTCTCTCTCTCTCTCTCTCTCTCTCTCTCTCTCTCCTCTCTCTCTCTCTACTCTCTCTCTCTCTCTCTCTCTCTCCTCTCTCTCTCTCTCTCTCCTCTCTCTCTTCTTTTATCATTTCGCCTTTTCATTCTCTCGTCTTGCTTGTCTACGTACCCTGTCTTCATTTCACCTTCTCTACAATCTCCCGTCTCCCCTCCCGCCTCTCGCCTTCTGTCCCATCTCCCACCTTCTACTCTTAAACCTTCCTTCTTGCCCCTCCTCCTTCCCCCCACACTCCTTACTCGTTCTTCCCTACCCCCACAGGTTTAAATGTCCTGATTGTTGTGATTTCTCTCTCTCTCTCTCTCTCCTCTCTCTCTCTCTCTCTCTCTCTCTCTCTCTCTCTCTCTCTCTCTCTCTCTGCCAGGGTTTTTGTAAGAAGGGTAGGAACTGTGGATTAGGCTTACGAGAAAAGAAATGTTGATTGAATAATTATATGGTTTGGTTCATCCCTTCCTGGCTTTCTCTCTTCTCCAACCTTGCTTCTCCATCTACTACCCTTTGATTTTATATAACCATGTCCATTTTGCTGTCTTGTCATCCCTCTTCCTTTACTCTCTTATCAAATAATTATATCACCCCTCACACCCCCTTCGTCTCTCTGTCTCGATCTATCTATCTATTTATCTATATCTATCTATCTATATTTATCTGTCCATGTATTTTTTTTTAACTTCGTCGGTCTTCTTCATCTCCCCCTATTCTTACCTTCTCGAACTCTGTCTCCTTCCTTCTCTGTGTGTCTATCTATACATTTACCTACATTATCACCTCTTTGCCAGTGTGTTCCTCACCACGTGTTTGCTCTCCACACTTCCTCCTCCTTCCCTCTCTCTGTGCATTTGGGAATGTGCTGCAATCTGGTGTTGCTTCCTGGTCGAGGCTTTTTTCTTGTTTTTCTATACTTTATGGTTTCCCTCCTCTCCCACACACCTCACTCCTTCCATTTCTAGTCCCACCCTTTACTGCATCCTCTTCCTCCTCCTCCTCCTCACACTTCTGTTTCTGTCTCCATCCTGCTGCTCCTGTCCCATCTCCATCTTGGTGCCGATAGGGGTACAGTGGTTGTGGCGGTGGTGGGGAAAAAAAAAAAAGAACCGGTACCGTATAAAAAGTTTTGGGTAGGAGTGTGTGGTGAGGTGTTAGTTTTGTAGTAGTAGCTGTAAAGAAAGGTAGCCTATGTTGAGATGCCATAGTGGTATAGTGGTATTGACTTGGTATTAGTTTTTGGTGGATGGGGAGGGAGGTAGTGGTGACTGATATGATGGAAAGTTATATCGTTGTTTGGTGGTGTGGAGGTATAGTTTTGTGTGGTGGTATAGTGAAGCATACAGGCAGGCAGAGAGAGGAGTTGCTATAGTGACCTTGAGGCAAGACTTATTTAGTGCAAGGCTTTCTATGGTGGTGTTGTGTTGTTGCTCTTGTAATAATATACTAACATTGAGTCGTTTATCTTTAGAAGTTGAAAATTACTCTAAGATATCAGTGTTTAGATGGAAAATGTGTGTTACGAAATTTAATAACGGGATATTTGAATAGTGGTGGAGTCGATGTGAACCAGGTGTAATGAGTCAGTATAAGGAAGTTGTGTGTGTGATAGAAGGACAGCGGGAAAAATAATATTAGGACGAGAGAGTGTTGTTTGGTGGGTAATTGGGTGTGGGTGGAGGGAGAGAGGAGGTAAGAAGAGGAGTGGGAACGACGTAAGAAGCAGGGGGTGGGAGGGAGGGAGAGCAGCTGTCATAAGGAAGGGAAGGCGAACTGCTTCGTCCTTGAAAGTGAGGACGGGGAGGAGAGAAGTGAAGTGATGCGTGATTCATATATACACAAACACTACATCACATTACGACAAGCAGTAAACATTGACAGTCATATTCAACAATCCACTATTATTCTGTGACAGATTTTTGCATGTTGAGAGTAGATAGACATTCAGTGAGAACGCATAAACATTCCTTCTCTCCTCTGGTATTCATTTCGTGTTGTCCTTGGCCACTGGGCTCGTATAAGGGATCCTGTTCAACTATGGAGGGAGGGAGGGGGGGCAGTTGGATGTTATCAATATCTAAGTATTTAATTGCTAGGCATATCTTCACCCTCTTATAATTCTTCCTTGCCTATTCATCCTGTTCTTCCTCACTTGTCCTCTTCCTTGCCTACCTATCATTTTCCTTGCCCATCTATCATCTTCCTTCCCCCTATACTCTAGCCTTGATCTAAAAAAGTTGGAATAGTTTAACGGAGTCCTGAGGGAAGGGAAGTTTGTAGAGTTATTGATTACAGGAGAAAGGAATGAAAGAGACTAAATTAATTCTTGTTTATGGAATGGGGGGGAACGAGAGTTGCTGAACGTAGAGGATGGAGGATAAAGCATTGGGTGTAGGGGAAGGAAGTAGAACACAGAAGAGGAGAAAAATGGAAAAAAAAAAAAAATAAATAAAAAGGAAAGGTGAACTAGTTAGGTTAGGGGTAGGAAGGAAAGATTAAGCAAGGGAATTACGAAATGTCTCTGAAAGGAGGGAGAGTTTCTGAAGACAGGAACACGAGGAACTCAGAGGGAGGGAAAACAAAATACAGTACTGCTTAAAATAAGTAGTAAACAATCCGCTGATGGTTATGTTCCACAGAGTGGTGCTGTGCAATCATGCTGAGAAGAGATGTCACAGAATCCAGTAATTTTCTTTCATGAATTAATACTTATCTTTTTATTTTGGTGAAATGTTGTTTGTTATTCAAAAATGCAAAAATATAATTAGAATCTGCAAATCTATCTATGGTCCATAATATTTATGAAAAAATATTGGTAGTTAGCAATATATGGTAAGAAATTTTATGAAATATGAAGATCAAATTACTGTACTGTACTATACAGTCTCTATACAATAATGTCTGTACAGTAGGTGTCTTGTCACTAGGTATTGTGTCAGTAGGTGTCAAATCTGTTTTCTGGTCTGGCATAGATATGATTTCTGGCAATTATAACCACATTATCATGTGTCCAAAACATTTTGAGAATCAGGACAACATTTACTAGCTTAGTGGTACAAATATATGGGCATCTTCCTGATATGAAAATGAACCAAGTAGTTAATGTTACATGACTCTTTACAGGTTATGGCTGTGCACATTCAGCCTGTCGGTGTCTCTGGGTGCTGTGCTGCTGCTGCCCGTCAGTATACTCAGCAACGAGGTCCTCACACTCTACCGGGACTCTCTCTATGTCCAGTGGCTCAACCTCTCACTTATACAGGGTATGTTTCAACCCCATACTTGTACTGTATTGAGCTGATGCACTGCAGATGTTTTGTGTTCTTAGTAAGAAGTCCTTTTAATGTAGGCTAATGAGTACAATATACTAGATTAGATTGAATATTTGATATTCCATCTTATCTCTTGCTTCTGTAAAATTTATTCCCTTTGCATTTTACCATTGCCTCTTGTCACTGACTTGCTAGCCTAAAATATTGTTGGAAGTTCATCCTTTAATCAGTACTGGATTTATGTACCGTTGAAGAGATTATACAGTATTGGTGTGCAGAAACATTAATTGAGAATAACCTATTTTAGGTCAGCCTTTTGTCAGTGTTACGTTTGCACAGGGGTTTACACCACCTACACTTAATATAATTACTAGAGCATACTATACATTCATTTGAGTTTATTGTATATTGTTTTTGTTTTTTTGTTTTTTTCAGGATTATGGAACATCATATTCCTCTTCTCCAACCTGTCACTATTTGTGGGATTACCCTTCGCTTACTTGTTCACCGAGTCAGAGGGCTTTCCTGGCTCTCGTAAGGTAAGCAAGCATTATCCCACTGGGGCTGAAATTATACTATTGTAACACCGGCGCAATGCTTAAAAAATTCAAGCATCTGAATTAATCTCACTAAGTAATAATGAGCAATATAATTTTACTTAGTGCATAAGTAAATGAGTTAATATCCCTCCCCAGAGAAGTACTATTCATTGCACAGAATTGCCCTAATTCCTCTAATTCTCCCACATTTATTTTGTTGTGTTGTCTGTTGATAGTTGCATTTTTCTGTCTCGTACACTTGGTATCAGGCTAACCCCATCATCACAGCACACACACACGTGGAAGTAAGAACCACTACGAGCTGTGTCACAACTCAGAATACATATCTTCATATACCCATGCACAGCACAACATAGAACCCTCTCTTGGGGATGGGAACATTGACCCTAAACCCTGGTCTCCCTTACTGTAAGAACCTCACTAATATTGGCTTCATGTTATTTCCATTATGAAACTTTCCAGGAAGGTGCAAGGCATCATTGCTTAATGGAACTAAGTATCCTACATGGATAGGGTCTACTTAAAGTAATATTTTTCTTGCTCTAACCAGGTTTTGTGTGCAAGTAAGCAATCAGACATTTTTCTGTGTGATTTTACATCCATTACTTAGGCAAGCTTTTCGTTTCTTTGTTTTAGGGTCTGCGTGCCAAAATAGTGGAGACAGTGGTAGTGCTGACACTGTTAGTAGTGTTGGTGCTGGGTGTGGCCATCATCCTCTCCTTTCTCCTTGGCTACTACCAGCAGGAGAATCTCTCACAGTTGATAGGTAAGTGGCCAGGTTTGATGTTTTTCACCATTTCAAGCATCTGTGGAATCTCACAAATTATAGGAGCAAATGGTTTTTATAATTTCAAATGTATTAATGGAAAGATTAATTTGTTTCAATTTCTGTGTGAAATAATTATGCAGATGTTTTATTTTCCTAAAAGCAGAGATTGATGATCTTTAAGTAAAATATATTTTCAACACCTACTGGAAATGAGTGGGAGGGGGAGGGAAGGGAAATGAGGAGCGCAATAATATTTGTAGTGCTGTGTGACTCTGGAAGCTCCACTGTCTTGGTTAGCTTCCTACTGGTGAACTTCCATTAGAGAGCAAGTATCAGCTGTGTTGATTGTCACCACTAAACTTGTGTCTTTATTTCAGCAGGGAAGATATTTTCAAGAATATATGCTTCATTATTCCTTGTAGATTTGCTGTACAGTACCTCAGAAGTTCTCAAGAAATTCTCTCAGATTTAAATTTTACTATTGTCTGGATACAGTATATTATGAAGTTGGTAACTATGCCTTGTTTATGGGTAGAGTGGATTGAGAAGTGGTGTGTATGTGTTATAGGTGTGGTAGTGAGGACAGTGAGCAGCTGGAGGAGGGTGCTGGCTGTGCCCTTCCATCTCACCAAGGTCAATCTAGGTCTGCTCCATTACAGTACCACTGTATGCCTTGTTATATAAATTGGAATGTGGATGAAAACACCATTTTGGGAGAAACCTTTAATGTACTGATGTTGATTAACTGCTAATCTTTTGGTCAAAGTCAGTAGTGAGATATATTTAGTTTAAATCCCTCAAAGGATGGTTAAGGCTTCTCCCGGAGGGTTGGTTTCCTCCACTGTATACCTCTCCACTCCCAGTTTCATGGTACACTCCCACTGGAGGAAAGACCACCCAGGACTACAATCACTGGGCCCAGCTGTCCATCAACACAGGGTTAAATAGGTATCAGTAATATAGCAGTGAGATTCAAACCACTTATTCAGAATATAGTACTGTATTTGCCAAAGAGAATTTCCATCCAATCCAGTGAGGGTGCAACAGACTCTCCAAGAAGATTGTAGCATGAAATTGTAAATGGAGCAGTATGTGGTCTTGGTGTGTATCTAACATAGCTTTTATATGACACTGTTGTTTGTTGTATGGTAGCCATCTCTGTAATTGGCCTGGATGGTGGGATAATCATGTGAGTGGAATTTGCCCTTATGAGGTGATGATGTATGTATAGTCAGAAGTGCAAGTTATCCCACACTTTATACTTGAATTTAATTACTGCATATTTCAACACCAATTTCTATTGGTTTTTCATTATCACAGCCCTCTTCCCTTACTTGTTTGAAAAGTTTTTCTCATAGCTATCCGGAAGAAATAGATTCGACACCTAAGGTTCCTTGTATAAATACCTGGTATGTGAAAAATATGACAATTTATCTGACCCAGCCAAAATATTATGCATAAGATTTTATCTTTGTATATGCTACTGAAGGAATTAATTTCCTCAATTATGACTGGTGGCTGATGTCGGGTACAGTAACTTATGCATGCAGGTAGTGTCGGTGAAATGTTGATGACTGTATATTATGGTGCCTTCTTGCACTCCTCAGCTGCCTTTGGCACTAGTTGAATAGCGTGAATAACATAAATTATTTAATATGTGTAACATTCTCTGCAAATGTACTTAGTGTTGACTGGACTCTCTCGTAGTCCATTGTGTGTAGACTCCCTTTTCCCTTGTACTCTCCCCTCTCCCTTGTACTCTCCCCTCTCCTATTATTATCCAACCCTATTTATTCACCACTCCTTTCACTTATCTTGCCCCCTTTACTGCTCATTTTGTTGCATGAACAAATGTCTAAACTAAAGGATTTTTTTTTTTCGCATCTTGAGAAAGCTGGGGAATAAAGGCATGATGTCCATTTGATGTGTACACCAGTGAAAAGATGAAAGATTGTGACAGTCCAACAACAAGTGTGCTTATTTTCAAGAAAGTATAATGGATCATAGATAGATTTGCTAATAATGATGTTAGTTTTCTGTGAATCACTTTTTGTGCGGTTATCCAGCAAGGAAATATAATTATCAATCATATACCGTAGATATGAATGAGAAAATGAATTACTGTAATTTATTAGTTAGAAAGTGGTCACTCATTAAGTCTTCACAGATGTCAAGAAAAAGCATTTATAAATATCTTAACAGTAAATCCAGTCCTGATGCTCTTTTGGTCGACAATGGACTGGGCAGGGCATAGTCTCAGGGACTTGGTCATTCACATACTTTCCTCTGTAGGTCCTCATGCCCACAAAAGTGAAGTTTTGGCGACGAGTTGGGAAGGGTCTGGTGCTGGGGTAGCGGGAACACAAGTATGAGTCATGGGACACCAGACTTTTCTTCATTAGGGGCCACAGGAGGAGCTGGGGGTCAGGAAGGGTGTTTATTACTTCTCCATTCCAGATGTGGATTTGGGAATAGTATAGTCGTGCACTACAATCCCTAGCCCACCTGAGTTGAAGCCCAAGATCTGGAGCAAGCGATTTCTGGACGACAGCCCACCCAAAGCCTCTATTGGTTCAAAATGTGTGTGGCCTTGTGATGGTTTGGGTGGGCTGTCGTCCAGAAACCACCTGCTTCAGAACTTGGGCTTCTACTCAAGTGTGTGCGACTGTACATAATCCTGTTACTAATATATATATATATAATACAACATCTAAATGTGCAACCGTAAGTAATTTGGAAAAAAGTTAAGGCTGAAGGGTAAGTTTGGTAAATCAATGAATAATGAATAATTAAAAAATACTATACCTTTATTAATTATGCTGTATGATTGTGTGAGCAATCAGTAAGAAAATTAAGATTAGTTAAAAGAAATTCATTCAAGTTCTAGGATCTGAAACCATAATGAATAGAACTTTGCATGGAAGGTTTTGCCTTAGAAATATTATAATTTGGTATAATTATATATCACGTATGTTATAAAGGTGAAGTAAACATTTATATATTGTGTGAGTAATATATCTATGTAAGAATGTAAAAGTATGTAGCAGTTTCATAACATTATTATTATTATTTTTTTAATATAGGAGGGAGAATAGTATTTGACAGTCATTCTTTTGCCAAACTCACCCCCCCTTAAGTATTACAATTATTTGGTATGAATTGTCACTAGTTAGGTACGTCAAAGTGAACTATGTACAATATTATCTCAGTGGAATACTGATTGCGCTCTTCTGTCTATGAAGTAAGCATTTGTTTAAGGGATTTCATGGTTTTGAATTCAAGGAGAATTTCCCTCTGACTAAGAAAGTGTTTTGTCAATTATGTTAATGAAAATAATGTCATTAGATAAAGGTTAAGATTAATTTTATCACTGACCGCTAAGTTTTGTTGGTCATACGAGAGCGACGAGGTTTTCCGGTGTGACCACTTGAACAACCTGTTCCTGTATTGTGGCATGGCTTCACTGTGCCACCATCCACAGCCGCCCCACATACCCGCCAGTATCTCCACTTTGTGGACAGGGTTATCTCGCATTATGTGAAAGCACTATACACATTGCATGCAAAAGATAGGGAGTTGAATAGGTTTGTGTTATGATATTCCATAGCTAAACTAGTCCCACATTGGGTGGAGAGGTTTAGTAGGTATATGTTGATGTTATTCAAATGCTAAACTAATTAGACTTTAACTTGTATTCCTCTTATGACTTCTTTTACTTGCCAACTTTCACTTTTCTCTAGTATCTCATTAACCTACAACTTCTCAGTTTCTACATTGACCCTGCCCCCCCACATGCACACTATTTCATATCTTGAAGGAACCCTTCAACCTTGACTTTCCACCCTGCCTGACCTTGCCTGAGCGTAGCCAGTCATCAACGGCATCCACCTCCCTCTGAAGTATAGGGGAGTCAGCATCACGATTCAGGTACCTTCCCACGAGTGGGTCCCCAATCACTCCCATCCTCCACACTGATGCGATGCTCCACCTAATGTCTCCTAGCCCTGATAGTATAAGAAAAAAGGATGGATACTGCGTAGTCCTCACCATGAAGTTCCTCTTTGTATTGGTATGAAGGGACATAGATATTTATTAATGAATATTCACAGTTGAAGTTTTTTTGTGGTAAAAGTATTCCATGAAAACTTGATATAAAGCAGCGGATTTCTTGGGCTGCATTTCAACAGACCCATCTTTTCCACAATATTATGTATAATGAAAAATGGTGCAGGAGAGGGTTGCCTTCTTATCATACCACTGACATGCTTAATCCAGCTTGCATATAACCCTCAACTTCCATTTGCCAGTCAGGAAGATTGGTGTCTTGTGGAACTGGACATGAAACTGGTCTTTCAGCTTACCAGGGTTAACAACAATGTACACTTGGATACCATAGTCTCTAGCCCACCTGAGTCGAAGCCCTAGATCTGAAGTAGGCGGTTTCTGGATGACAGCCCACCCAAACCATCACAAGGCTACACACATCTCGAACCAATGGAGGCTTTGGGTGGGCTGTCGTCCAGAAATCATCTGCTTCAGATCTCGGGCTTCGACTCAGCTGGGCTAGAGACTATGGTATCCGAGTGTACTGTATAATAAGGCCGGTAATAATAATGATGATGAAATATATACCCAAGAGTAAAGAGTTGATGATAAATATGCATGGAAATAAAAAACATTAGAGGTCATAGAATGAAGTGTTGCCTCACCTCCAGTAAGCTTGACAACATTACACAAGTCAAGTTGAGAGTGTTGGCAGGCCAGGTCACACAGCCAGGCCTTGTGTCTAGATACATTTGGGTTGAGGTCATGGTAGAAGCGTATGGACCAGCCTGGGTAACTCTTTGGTATTTCATTGGCTAACTTGACTGCTCCTCGAAAGTAGTCACTGGGGAACTTTCCAAATAGACTGTAGCTCACAACCTGGAGAGAAGAAAAGGGAAAGTCTAAATTGAAAATACAAGTAGGAAGAATTATACTTCTTATTTGATTTAATGTAGTTTCAAGTGTACAGTTAATTAGGCCCAGAATCCTTAGCCACTTTACTAAAATTTCATTCTTGGCATATAAAGAGGGGCAACCTTGGCGTTAGCAAAGCTTATTTCATTGTAAAAAAAAAAAATCTGATGCACAAGTTTTACACTACTGTAACTGTCTCATGAGGCCTGTGGTGAACTGATTTCATGGGAATATTAAATTTTAAGTAATTACTGATGGTTACCATGTGTACTATACCAGAGAATACAGAGACAGTCATGTACTGAACATAGTGGGCACTGTAGTACAGAATGATGATTGGTTTTGTGCTGAATGTTTGAAAGTGAATGTTGATTGTAACTCATACTGTACTACTTGGTTGTTGTTGTTGAAGTTCCTCAGGCTGTCTGGCCGAGCAGCTCCTGAAGAAGGCCATGACCTGTGCCGGGCTTTCCCACAGAGAGTGTATGTTGTGTTGTTGGCGAGTGTGGTTGTGTACATTGCAGTCTTCCATAATGTGTTCAATATAATGAGGTGCTGTGTTGCATCCTGGACAAGCATCCACAATGGATCCATCCAGCTTCTTCTGATATGTCAGAAGGGCCGGGTGGTGGCCAGGTGGACTCTGTCCTCACGGGGAAGGGAGGATTCAGATGGGTGGATGTCTGTAGGCCATGCATGCAGCAGAGTGTTGTTCTTGAGTGTTTGGATGGATTGGTGTGTGAATTGAGTATGAATATGTTTCTGGAGACTGGTTTGGGGTGGACAGGGTGTAAAGAGATAATAATATTTTTGTATGATATTGTGTACTGGGTGTTGTATTGATGTCCCATGTCATGTGTGGGTGTTCTGCCATGTAGTGTAGTGGGTGGTGTGGGTTTGTGGAGGCTGCAGCAAGTGTTTGTGTGTCTCTCATGTCAAGGTGGTCCTTGATCTTGAGGACTTTGGTTTCAAGGTGTAAGTGGTCTGTAGGTGTGGTAGCTGTGCAGCCTATGATTATCTTTAGGGCTCTAATCTGTATGGTCTGAAGGGTGTTGAGATGAGTCTCAATGAGGTTTGAGGCCCAGGCAGGGCTTGCATCATCCATCACTGATAGAATATACTTTGGTACATTCCCAGTCTAATATTTTTTCATTAAGTTAGAAGTTTGGACTCTTGGATTTGAAGGACTATCACCAGTGAATTTCAGTAAATGATATTGCTTCTTACTAGGAGCAGAAATCTTTGCCTTCAAACTTACCAGGAGGGGAAAACTGTCAACAATATTGGGAGGGAAATGTGAGAATGAAAACATCTTGACACAATTAATTAATTATACGTACGGACTGATTTGCTCCACGTAAAGTAGCAGAGTCACTGCAGGTCGATTCTCCCAGGGTGGTCTTGATGGAGGTAAGGAGCTGCTGCTGTGTCACGTCTGGTCCAGGACACTTGGGCAGCCAGGAAATAATGGTCCTTTCACACTCACACCCCTCCACCTGCATTTGGACTTGGCACATCTCTAGTTTTGTTGAAGGATTCACTTTGATTTTGCGTTGAGTGAATTTTGGTGCCTGGAATGACTCTTTAATAATTTTATGATTTTTGCTTTTTGATTTGTGTTCATATTTTGATGTTGATTTATGAAGTACATTATTGGTATTGAATTTTGCTTGATTAGACTGAGACCCCATCTCTGCAATGTTTTTACTCCAGCCGTTGGTTTCATATTGAGGATGTTTAATAAAAGCAATTTTCTTAGTCTCTTTTTTGGTTGTCTGTGGAATTGTTTGTATCACATGTCCTAACTTTTCATTGTTACTCTTATCTGAACCGCTGATCATATCTGCAAAAAAGTTTTTTCCCTTACTCAGAAACAATTTGAGAGATGATATGGATGCATCCATCAGTGAGTCTTTTCCATCGTCATTCATCAGTTGTATTCTGTAATTGCCATCACTTGAGGATGTTGTTCTGTGAAGGGCTGAGATACTGTCTCTCTTTCTTGTAGGCATATGAATAGATTCTTCTTTGTGAGGATTGTTTTTGTTGCCGTTTGCATTTAGTGCTTTCATTCCATCAGAGGGAACTGGAATATTTACATCTTTAGTGAGTGATTGTGAGGGTAGGGTTGGAGTAGAGTTACTGTGAATGATAAAATTGGCACTTGATGCAGTATTGATGCTAGATATTACAGCTGTAGTAGTGTATGGATTGTAGTTCTGGAGAAGGAAGAATGTCATTGCTGCTGTCATCACCAGTGCAAGTTGCAATGTGGCTGTATTAATCACTCGTCTACCCATCTGAAAACAAAAATAGAAATTGTGAAAATATGATGTGATGAATTCCTTAATGGTAGCCCTAGTTCACATCTTTGTAAACCTGGTGGCTGGCAGAGCTAAGTGCAAGTGGCATACGGTAATTATACAGGGAACCGCTTCCTTTTCGAAGAGGATGGGAAGGATCAGGGTGCATAGAATTTTATGGACCATGGGAAGGATTGAGGTACTACTTCTTGTCACTTAAATTTCTAATACACACACATTACTAAACTAAACTAACCTTTTACTCTGGTGTCCAAAGATAATTGTGTCAAGTTCGGTAACGTTAGTCACGGACTGGACTGTGAACAGGCTGACAAAAGGAGTAATTTTGCGTCTTCATAATTGAAGGGTGTTCTACACATGCCTATAAGAGCATGCCAATAAAATTAATTAATAGTCTGTCCGTCTCCGTCTTGTGGTGAAAGGATAAAATTCGATGTCTGATCTAACACATGTGCAGAGAGTAGGTATGAAGCAGTGTTAGCGGTGTAAAGGCGAGAGAGGGACTGCTGGTCCAGCCGTGCTACCATTGTGGATGTAGACAGTGTGGTAGGTCCCGCAATACAACGAACGCAGACGTTGTGTGTAGCTACAGTCATGGTCTAAAATTTGTGTAAATTCTTCATAGAAACTAATGGTTTATTAGTGCTACAGTACTGTAGACGTAAGTGTGTGTATTGTTTTACTCTACCCTAATTTGAAACGTTCTCCAGTTGAACCATGTGTAATGAGATGACCCGGAAAAGTAGTCGAATATTTGTGTCTGACTGTACATACAGGTGTTCACACAGGCAAGAGTATGTGAATTGCACAGAAAGAATGAATGAATGGAGTGAAACATTAACAAATATAAGTTATTTTTCAGCGCCTTTTAAACGCTGCCAAATATAAGTTATTTTACCGGCGCCCTTTAATTTAACGCGACGGAGCACTATATTAACCAAAGAGCAGGAAGCAAAATACATTGAATATTCTTTTAATCAATACAAGATCACTGAAGAAACAAACTATCTGTGGCATAGCCAATACTTTCTGGGGGAACATGTGGATAGCACGAATGGACAGTCTTCAAGAAATATTGCATGAAACTATCAAATCTGCATCCTTGTATAAGGATTAATGTTCAGTGCGGGGATGTCAACATAACCTTTATGGTCTTGAGTACTTAACGCTGAAACTGTGCCTTCCTAATTTGGCATTAGTTTGGCTAATGGCAGGATTTTCCTTGTCTTTTGGTTGGTGTAACGGTAACGTTCTCGCTTCGGGTCCATAAGATCCCCGGTTCAACTCAGTCACTATAATAGTAATTACACGCAATATTTGTGCGCCTTCCTGTAAACTCGCAATCTTTGTGCGCCTTCCTGTAAACTCGGTGCTTATTAGGTGTGTACTTCGTGTGCGATCTGCTGGATAAAATACTTATATGTTGGCCGTTTCCTTGTAGGAAACTGGGAGGGATAACTAACAGTCAGAGATCTTTATTAATCCCTTACACTGGCTTGAAACTTAGCTACTGTACTTAACCTTGCACCATGCTATTTTATATAACATCATAAGAAGTTTGTTGTCCAAGAGTTAGTAAATTAATGACAAACATACTATACAGTAGTTTTTTTTTTTTTTTTTTTTCTATTCACTCTCCATGGCCGCTTCCCCGATTTGAGACCACAGATTCCAGCAGAAGCCTAATAATAGTTCGTATGATCCCCCGGCTAATGTTTTCAATGGCCGGTGTTTATGAGTACTACTTTTTACAACTGTAGAGCAAATAGTAAATGTGTGCACTGGAAGATCATCATACATTATCATTTTATAACCCCTTCCCCCGAGAATAAGTCCATTCAGAACACTGAAAAAAAAAAAAAAAAAAAAAAAAACTCTTACCACCTGTGTGAAGACGTGACTTGGGAGTATGGAGGGGCCGACAGCTTTCCTCCATATCCCCCTACCCCCGCCACCCATCACCGTTACCCCGACACCCATCACCGTTACCCCGACACAATCCCCATAATCACCTCGTCATCGTCTGCCTCAAAAGATGTGTGAGCGCATATGCTTGTTTGTACTTTTATTTTTTATTTTTTTCATTCATCAAAAATTAGCACAGGTTGCTAGAGGAAGAATTTTATATAGTGCTTTTGAGGTGACAGTAGTGACAGACAGACTTACAGGACTGTGAGTACGCCGGTAGTAATGAGAGCGTGTATACTGTATACATTGCATGCCTGCGAGTTTGTTTTCCGTTATGTGGAGTGTATGTTTTAACGTTTTGATAGTGAAACAAACAGTGCACATAGGCAAAATTTGCGTATAAACTTGTGTGTGTTCTAACTATTGAGTGTTGAAGTTACATAAAATTTTGCCATAATAGACACTAATACCACTAGAGTAGTACATGCGTTTTTAATATATATATATATATATATATATATATATATATATATATATATATATATATATATATATATATATATATATATATATATATATATATATATATATATATATATATATATATATATTCCTTCTAAACTAATGATGGGGCTTTTTGTGACTCAAATCTTGTAAATTTTATTACTTTCATAAAATTACATTGTTTCATCTTAAAAGTGTAGCTTATGTAACAGTACCAGCAGGAATAGGAAATGGAAGGTGATGACTTGTTCCAGACATCATAATGGCTGTCATAAGTAGACCGACCACCTCGGGACGGTACGGTAATAGCCTACTTGTTTTTGTTTGGTTTGTTTGTTTGTGTTTTCTACTTTGGAGCCATTATTTGGAGGAATCCATAACCTTTTATTCCCGGGCAGTTTAGCTTTAAATGCCAATATATGAAGGGAATTGAAGAGTTATTTTATTTTGTGAATTTGAGGTTGTAAGCAATCTAAAGGCTACAGATAGAAGCAAAACGAGGAATATTAGTAAATAATATAGTATTTTGTTTGTTTGCAGATGTGTGGGGGAGCTTCTACTTGCCGTTCCTGTACTCCCTTATCTCTTGCCTCGGTGTTCTCATGTTGTTATGTAAGTTGACCCATTTGTCTAACTTTTTTTATATATATATATATATAGTGCATTATGCTCTTTTTCTGGTTGACAGTAAATATCCACTGACAATATAGTCAAGCTAAGCTAACCCTGCTGAAGTCCCTGATTAATCCGTTGAAGCTCATCACGCAGAGATAAGAAGTAACGTCATTCAGGACTTTGATTTTTTCTGTTCGTCATTTGCTTTCCGATAGAAATATTAGATATAGAAGATTTATTATTTTGGGAAAGTGCAACAGTTATAGATTTTGTATGTAAAGATGTACAGCCGGCAGCATAAATTCGCGTCCATCTTATGTTCTTAATATTGCTAATATGACCAAATATTTGCATTCTGTACCAGTTTTTATTCCAACAACATACGTAATTCACCATATGAGAACTATACCTGTCATCTCTGCATTAAAATGGTATTACAACATCACCATAGCCAATAGGGGGTTCTCACTCAGCTGATCGGCGTGACGTCACGATGTAAACATCCGCCATGTTGGTAGACTGGCAGGGTTGCCATTTGGTATTTTTCATTACCAAATCAGGCCCAAATTAGTCATGAAAAATCTGTTTGGTAGTATATAAAATGATTTGATATTGCATCTGAAAGGTGAATTGTCTGCTGTCTTGTAGATTAACTTACAGTACTACAAAACCTTCATCTACACAACATAGGCTACTGTTATTTTTAAGTTGAGATATTACTCCTATACCGGTATATCAAATGTCTTGGTATATATATATATATATATATATATATATATATATATATATATATATAGGTAAATATTGAAAGAATTACCGTTATTGCGTACGTTTTTTCTACCTATATTACCCACTAATTTAGACCATTCTAAGACTAATTTCTTATGGCATTTCCTCCGCAAATGCCCCATTTCCAAGATAGGGCATATTCAAATGGGGCATTTTGAAATTAGTCTGACCTTACCTGACCTTACCTAACCTAACCTAGACCGCATCAGACTACCGGGACCTAACCTGGGCAAACTACCGGGAAATAATCGTGATAAAGTACAATAAATGACTGGGGCAAAATACTGGGACCCAGCCGGATCTGGCAACACTGCTGCAAAACGGTAATTCTTTCAATAAATATATATATATATATATATATATATATATATATGTATGTATATATATATATAACTGCTGTGAGTGTAAGAAATATATACATACAGTATAATTATATATTTCCCTAAATGTACGATAACTCCATTTATCTATTAGAAACACAGCTAGGGTGTTCTCGGTATTTGTGTCATCATAGTTCTAAATCTACCGATAAAATATCGTCTATGCATTCATAAATATTGATCTGGTTAATGCAAATATAAATAGCATAACTGCATAAGATTTAAAAGATGGTACGAGGGTGCAGTTGTTGCGTGAGTATCGGCCAATGCGATTGTACAGATCATGAATATATTACCCGGTCATAGCCTATGTGACTATTTGATATCATCACCCAACCCTGAGTACAACTTCCAGTCCGTGAAATGCCACAAAAGTTTAAAAGCACACTACTTTTTTACCATTGGTTGAGTTAAAGAAGTGATGGTATGACAAACATCAAGACCATGCAGCATCAACTTGGGCACCATATGGACCTTCATACAGTTATTGTGAGAAGCCCGGTGTATAGTTATCCTTATTTCTCTGCATAATTTTCATATCTGCCACTGAATAAGCTAACACTTTAAATTATTATCCCATATGGTTATTATAGAGGAGAATATTAATTCCAAACTAATCATTATTTTCCTGTAAGTATTAGGGTTTTCTCCAACCCAAAACCCCCAATTTCCCCGGCTCTTCCCCAAGATTGTAGGGGGAGGAGAGGGGTTTGATGTTGGCTCCCTGGATATTCGGGAGAACCATAAATTCCTTCTCTTGATCAGCAGTTTCCCATGTGCTTCTCCTTGGTTTCTTATCACCTTAGGGATCCGAAAGAAAGACAAACCAGGAAGTTTGTCTGTGTTAGAACATCTCACCATGCAGCAAAACCGTGACATTCTTAAATATCCCCTTAAAGGAGGTCTAACACTCGTCCAAATCAATGAAACGTGCTAGACATAACCACTACCCTCTGCTAGTATACATAGAGGTATACTACCAATATGGTCGCCGAGCGCACCGTGACGTCACAGTGACGTCACATGAGAACTCCCTATACATACGCAGGTGGAAATGAAGCGAACTTATGCTGCCGACTGTACACTAAAAAGTACAGCTGACAGCACAAATCCCTTTATACACGCACTCGCACTGGCGGGGAGGGATTATTACATGCAAAATTTTTATACTGTAACTCAATCTGTAAGTGCATTGGTGGTATTCCTGGTATGGAAGGAGGGGAGAAATCTGCTGTATCTTGACCCCAGGATAGCAGGTTGTAAATAGAGGTACAGTTCCTGGTTTCTATACACACAAAGTGACCGTTATACATTCACCTTAGTCATCCTCTGACCCATCTCTGTTGTATGTACCTACCCTACTGCTCCACTCTTCCCTTCCCTACTCTCTCCTGCTCCTCTCTTCCCTTCCCACCCTCAGTTCTTAAATGCTGATGACTTCTTTCAACTTTCTTCTTTTTCTCTCATTATGTTATTTTTCCCCTTTCTCCCTTCTTTTTTCATCTTCCCCTCCCCTCACATTCTTTCATTTCACCTTGACTTTAATGCTTAGGCTATACAAAATGTAGTCATTCATTATTTTCACCTCTTTACTGTCTCTCCTCTTTCATACCTTCCCTCTCCCCTTCTTCTGGATCCTAATTTATCTTACCTCCTGATCTATTTTGCCTCACCAGATGACTCACATATTCATACCATCATCCAGCACACACATTCTCCCTCCCTTGAACTTCCTCTTGACTTCATCATTATGTAATTACTGCAACATTTTCTCACCAATATCCCACACTAGTTGTCTGCACCAGCAGCAGGATTGGATATTTTATGATCAGTACCAAAAGTTATTATAGTATTTGTAGATGCTTTATGTTATTAAGCATACCTGTACTGCAAGGTACTCTCTCTTTCAGTAATTTTGTAACTTTTTTTTTTTTAATGAAATTAAGGTTGATTTTATCCATGTGGGAAAATGACTACTGTAGTAATTTGCTTTACATTTTAGTGTGCACACCTGTTGGTCTGGCCCACTTGTTCACTGCGATGGGTCGACTGATGGTGAAGCCTGGTTTCCTGAGGGACTTGGCAGAGGAACACCATGCGGCCATGCTGCGTGAGGATGCTTTGGCCCGTACTTTAGCTCGCCCACTTGTCCCCCACGCCAGGCCCATCACACGTTCCCTGGCCGCCACACCCTCAGAAGAGGAGGTTCTCAATCTGTACCACGAGGCCAGACGCAGACGACTTAAACTGGGTGAGTGATCAAGCAGCCATTGAGGCTAGGATTTTTCGGTTGCATTTTATATCATGTGGCATTAGTTAGAAAGCAGCCTTCTTCACATTGGTATAAAACTCAGCCTAAAACTCAATGAATCCTCTGTAGCAATGGATTTCTAAAGTGTGTGTGTACTGGTATACAATATTGTGCCATAAGATTAAAGACTTTTGATTGGTGACTTTTGCTTCTTTGAATATGGAGAGGGTAATATTAGGCTTATGAAATTTCAGTAGTTGAGGAATTTAAAACCTTGGTATTATTTAATATTTCTCTCAGTGTACTGCAACAGTGTAATTCGTTTATGATCAGCGTAACATGCATAATCTTCTCCCAAACAGAGAAACGTCGGCGTGTAGGAATATTCCAACGAACACTGGCATACCCTCTGGCATTATTATTGCTGTTGGCACTGACAGGGACAGCAGTGGTCATTGTGGGCCTCAACACTCTACAGCTCTTGGTTGGGATCAAGGCACTTCCTCTGGCCTCTGCTCCAGCTATACTTGGGGAGGCACAGCAGGGCAAGGTAAGTGCATGCTGTATCACCATTTGTACATACATACATACATATACCAGGCCTTCATCTCCACACTTGAGGTAGCCTTGTCACGTCGCACACCCTCCGACATTCTACAGTGCATCCATCCAAACCTTAAGCTTTCCCTGTTTTCATCTCTCTCATTGCTCTTCCACCTCCTTCTTTCTTATTGGCTCTTCATTTAATCCCTCTAACCTGTTTACTCATTTTCCCCTTCCAAACACAACAAAATCAGCTTCTATCATTATCAAAATTCAGCAATCCCTTAAACTACTCAGCCCATCTACTCTCAACTGCCTTTTTCTCAACCAACATGGTACCATCCTCTGCTTTTGCCCTTTCCTCTTTCCTTGATGTCCCTTTCCTTATCCTCTTGACTTCCATCCAAAACATTTTCTTATATTCCTGAAAATATTCAGTTAACTTTCCCCCCCCACCTATCATCTGCTCTCACTTTAGCATCCTGTACAGCTCTCTTTGTTCTATTTCTCTTCTCCTTGTAACACTCATATGATTCCTGATCTTTTCTCTGTAACCATACTCCACTATAGCTGCCTTAACTTCCTCACACCACCATTCACTACCCTTCCTCAAACCACCCCTAACCCGTCTCTAACCACAAACCTTTTCCGTACACCGTACTACTGCCCTTTTAAACATTTCCCATTCCTCCTCTACTTCACCTGTCTCCCTCTTCCTTACTCCATTCCAATTCCTACCATTTGTAGCAAGTTAATGTGTATATTGGGTGTCCTGTTAAATTAGTACAGTATGTGATATTGTTAACCACAGCAGGAAAAGATGGTGCTATGCAGTATCAATATTTTTTGACAATTCAGTTTGTGTATGCTAAGTGAACAAGTAGGATTGATTCATTTACCATAGAATTATAGTATAGAAACTTTAATAGAAATCCGTAATAATATAATGTGAGAAATTTAGATAGTAGGGCTAAACAACTCTGCCCAGGAAGGTATTGCTGCCATGGTGTTCAGATATTAGAGGAATTGTTTGGAATTCTTTTACTCTCCAAAATCTTAGTTGCAACTTACATTTTTTCCCATTTGGAGTATTATGGCAATCCCAGCTCAAAAAAATTTCACACTCCTGCTGTGTCTCATCAAAGGAATACCTGTCTTCACATCATATTTCCTAACATTGATTTGATATAACTTTAAATTGGAATTAGCTTTAGCATTGATGTATATACAGGAAGTGAACTATGTTGTGTTAGGTTATTTTTGTCTTACACACTTTACTTTTTTCTGTCTGCAGAGAATAGTGTTACTGTCAGTGTTGGGACCAGTGGGAGCAGCGCTGGAGGTGGTGCTTATCCTGTATTTAATTGCTGCATCACTGCTGGGGTGCTACTCCCTCCCACTGGTGGCCCGCATCCGTCCCCGCCCCCACGACACTCCCATGGTTCACGTCATCGCTAACTGTGTTGTTGTCCTCATGCTTTCCTCTGCACTGCCTCTTCTTGCACGCACACTGGGTAATGATGGAAAGGTTCCTCTACACAATTTAATTATAAAAGATTAGCATTCAGCTGCACTTTAATTAGTCAAGTGATATATTTACCTAGCTTTCATGCTTGGAATTACAATATTAATGCATTCTTGATGCCTATAGAATAGGTCTCGTGTATCTCTCCTGTGTGTCATAGAAGGTGACTAAATTGATAAAAAAAAAATTCGTCAAGAAGGGCTTCCTGCTGAAAGACCTTTGCTTAACTCAAAATGAGTTTAAACACAATGGCCCCCAGTCTCTAGTATCTTTTGAATTGAGAGATCCAGGGATAAAAGAGAGCAGAAGAGACTAATCAAATGTCTAACCTTAGAAAAGGAGCCACATTTAAGGGTGTGTGGATACTTTTTTCATTGTTTAATAAAAAAATTTAGGTTGTACCTTTATTTATTATGATATAAAATAGGCTGAACCTAAAAGTTACTCAGACTTCTAGAACTTCAAGCAATTCTTTTTGTCATTATTGATATCTTTGGTGCCACATGTAAGTGGTTGCCATTGCCAGCACATATTTGTGAGATGTCTATCTATAATAGCTGCTGTAATGATAGAAGCTGAATGAGAACAGCCTGGAAATTAAAGCTCTGTGCCCAACTCTTATCAACAGCTTTTGATATGTCAAGTGCAACAATAAAAGTTTCACCAAAGTTCCAAATAGAGGATGACAATGAATCAGAAACGAGGGACAGAAGATCACCAGTAGAAATTAATATGATGAACACACCATCTGAAGTGTTTTTCATCCACCAGGTATCACCAACTTTGATCTGCTTGGTGACTTTGGCAAGATTAGTTGGCTGGGGAACTTCTGGATCGTTTTGGGTTACAATGTTCTTTTTGCCACGGCTGCTGCTTGGTGCCTTGTTAAGAAATTCACTGCTACCATCAGGCACGAGATATACATAAGGTAAGATGGAAAACAAAGGCAAAGTAAATGCTCACTAAGATATTTTTTTCGTAAGGATTTTTGTATTGAGGGCTTGAATCACTGCTCGTAATTCAAGAAGTAATCCACTAATTTACTACAGTATTTTGTCATGTATATTCATTGTCTTTTTTTTTTCCCCAGGAGCTTGAGAACTGACTTCATTATATATTTCTAGTTTATTTCTAGTTGACAATGAATTTCCACAGCCAATATTGTACAAGTATCGGTGCTTGGTCTTGATTCTTTACACACTGAGAAGTTTTACATCAGCCAGTAAAGGGTATCTTTGGAGCCTGTGGAGAAAGCAAGAATAGTTGTTTAAAGCCGTGCTACTTTTGTTGTTGTTGGCATCCATCTGTTTCAGGAGACAATGGAGTTTGAGCCTTGGTTTAGTCTGTTGTAATGACAGCGCCTGCTATGACTGAACAGTCCTATTTTTGAGCGGCATAGTTTGTTGCAGTTACTGACTCTGCCCTCTGTCGTCTGTGCTCTCTCCTCACCTCCCACTGGTCCTCTCTCCTGCTCTCACTCGTCTCGACACTGGCCTTGAAGGCGAGCCTCCAGGTGTCACGGTCAGCAGCTGTGGTTTCCAGGTCAGCTGGGTGGATGTTACCGGCTTTCAGGTCTCTCTTGCATGCATCCTTGAAACGGGGGATTGGCCTGCCGGTGGGTCTGGAGCCAAGGGCAAGCTCGCCGTACAAGGTGTCTTTTGGGATCCGGCCATCTTGCATGCATATGACGTGACCAAGCCAGCTTAGACGTCTCTGGGAGAGGAGGGCAAACATGCTTGGTATTTTTGCTTGCGCTAGCACATCCTTGTTGGGGACACGGTCCTGCCAGTTGATACCCAGGATCTTTCTTAGACAGCGCAGATGGAAGGTGTTGAGTCGGTGTTCCTGACGAAAGTACAAAGTCCACGCTTCACTGCCGTAGAGCAAGGTGCCCAAAACGCAGGCCTGATTTACTTTCATCTTAGTGTTCATGGTCAGCATGGAGTTGCTCCAGACTCTCTTCGTGAGACGGGCCATCGCTGTTGCTGCTATTATGACAGTATACCTGTCTGAATGTATCATTTAAAAATCTGGTTTGGAAAACATGTTGATTATGAAGTTAAAAGTGTTGATACATTACACTGTTGTGTGTACATTGCATGTGCCAAAAGAGCAAAAATGGCAGATCATAATTTCTTTTGTACCTGTACTGTACAGTAGTTGCAGAATTTTTTTGAATGTGTACCAATACTTCACTATCAGTCACCTCTTCTTTTATTTACAGATTTAAACTGTTGGCCATGACACTAGTTAAACGTGACACCTTCAAGCTTCCAGCACAAGTCATGAGTGGCACTATGATGAATCCTGGTAATATTAAGGAAGAATAAAAGGTAAGGAGAAAACTTGGTTGTGTAATTCAAGATAAGCATATCATGGAAGCTTATCTTTTGACCTCATTATTAACGTGAAGTTGACTTTACTTTTTATATACTATCTACAGATAAAGTGAAAGCCATGCCTTTGATAACTGAGTATTATCTACGGTAGCTAGCTATGTACACTAAATATATATTCCTTAGTCATACCTCCATTAACACATAATTTGGCAGTGTGATTCTCATCAAATTTGTTACAACTTTTCAGAAGGAATCTCTCTCTTTAATGTACAGTAATATATATGCATAGCTCAACTTGAATTTGGCTGTTGGAACTGAGCCACAGATGCTCTACAAATATCATAGAATACCTTCCAGTCACACTTACCCACCTGCGTCACGCTTGTTTCCACACATTTTCACTTACATAATGCCTCCCTTACCCACCGCTCAGCCAGCTTTCGCTGCCAATGAATATCTGAGAAGGTAATTTTCGTCTCATCATTTGGGAGGTACCAAAAGTTTTTGTCTCAAAAGAAGTTAGAAAGTTGAGTTCATGCTGAGATGCATTAAAGAATGAGCTATCTTGATTATCCTTTAACTTGGTGGTGTTGCAGAAGCAAATTCACATGCTAATGGGGGTACAACTATACATTTGCAGTACTGTATATATAAAGTTGCAGAGAGCTGTAGGTTGTGTTAATTGAGAGTGACACATTTTCCCATAACTAGAATCCTTGATGGCAACTGGGTGAGAGTGACTGGTTGGCCACTCACACTTGCAGGAGGACCAAGGTAACATGAGAGGAACATTCAAGGGTGCCATGATGTGCTGTAAGTATGTGCTTCTCAGTAATTGAGGTTAACTAGACAGCCAAAGGTGCGTCACATTCACCACAGTACCGTGTAGAGAGTTACTTATATATAAACTACTGTGCCAGCCACACTCACAGTTTCTGACATTTCTAAGTGGAGCTCAATTATCGTGTCTCTGATTTCAGTGGACATGTGTGCAGTGTTTAACCTCTCAGTATCTCGTAGCATTGAGTTTGTTGTTATGTAACACTTGAAGTGAAATTATAATCATTCCATGTTGCATTGTCAGTAACACAGGCTGTGCTGAGTTTAAATACAGTAGCTCAAGTTCTTTCAGATATTACTAATGGTGATTTATAAAGTTGTATTGTTAAATCCTCTTGAAGGTGGAGTGGTGGTTGAGATAGATAAAACTTCTACTTCACAAACGTGTAACTACTGTATAATTTTTAATGCGAAAATATCTGTTGATAAGTCAGGGTATTTCTACAATCTTTGCTTTATGTATTTGTTGTTTGCTCGTAATGTGTCAAAGTAATTTAAACTTGGAGATGTATCGTCTTTTGGAGTGTACATTATACTCTCATTTAGCAACATTTACATACAGTCAGCAGCAGAAGGTTGTGTCCAAGTAACATGAGTAATAAGTGCCAGATGGTATCCTAATACCATTTTCTGGGTCCATGTCCATTCAAGTATGATAATGATAGCTAATTAGTTATTAATTCTTGGATTATGAGGGGTTTACCAGTGACAAGTATAGCTTTATGACAGCTGGGTGTGGAAGGTCAAGAATATGCAAGTTGAGGGGAGGACACAAGGATAAGCTTAGCTACAGATGGCATGGAGGTTCTTCTGAGTTACCTGTGAGTGAAGGGATTGGCTAGAGTACTCTCAAAATTGAAACTATTAAAGTGCCTGCCAACAGCAAGTAATTACCGGTAGTTACAGTAAAAAATACTGAATGTGATTCCCACTAGTCGTCATAATTTTACTGAGGGATTACAAAGTATGTTGGTAATATTTTCGTATTTTGATATGTAAAATTTTATTTGTATTAATCATGTTTTGAAAGAATATGTAAACTGCTGACTGCATGTAGTGGCACTTGCTATTCCATAATAAAAGTTTTTATTTAAATAGGCGAGTTTGCACGAATACTGTAGTTTTTCTCCATGGATTCTGTTGATCATTTTGCTTGTTCAGTTTTAAGGAATGCTAATGCACTTATTATCTTATGGCAGGCAGCTAACTTTGTTATGGATACACCTGTAGTGGTAGACAGTGATTGACTGTTACAAAGTAGCTTTACACAAACAAGTTACCAACTCGTGTACCTTACTTTTAGGTACTGTACTGTGAGGTTGTGAAAGTATTACAACTAACCAGGAGCCAGGACAATATTATACATTGTATATTTTCTGTTTATATCTTTACTCACTGAAGTTTGATTGTAAATAGTCTCAGCTCAACTGTTTGATAGTAATTCCTTCGATAACAGACTGCACCAAGGAAATGTGGATGATAGCCACCTCAGTTAGGTATAGTGCATTACTAAAATATTTTTTTGTGTTCTACTTCTGGATATAGGCCTCTTTCCATAGTGAGATCCTGTTTTTCACCTTAGCATACACAAATGCCTTAGTATTCTATATAATTTTGTAACCGCTTTTCATTACATTTGCCATAACTATAAACACTTGGATCTGTTGCTCATTAATTTTTGTCACGTACAGCCAAAGACTTTTAGTTTGAAATAATGTTATAGTGGTGTGTATTTTGCAGTATAGGGGACCCCTCCTGAACCTTATATTTTTATGTATGTTTTCTTATTTCCTCTGCTCAAATGTTCTTTAATATATGTGCTCTTCATTTTTTGGATTAAACCAAACACGAGATATTCCGTTTAAGGAAGGAACCATATGTTTTATATATTAAGAATAAAATTCATTATGTGGTAATGATGCTTCAAATAATGTCTGGTCATATAAATTTGGGTTCAAAAGGACAAACCCAACACTCATTTTTAATAATCATTCAGTCTTCCTGCCACTTTTCTGCAAGTTAAGAAGCCTGGGATGCTATCTAACAATTGAAGAATACTGATTCCTCCAAATTGTGCAAAGAAACAGGGTGCCCTATGGGTGGTTTGTTTCCTGGCATAGTTTGGAAGAATCCTTCGCTTCAAATTTGCAGACTAGATCACAAGTCCTCTAATTATATTGAAAAACAATCTTGTCACTGGTTTGTCATTGCAGTTACTTTGTAACCAAGGCAATTACTTATAATGATAATTATTACAATGACAACATACTCATCCAAGGTACGAAAGACCATAAGAAAACTAATTTTTTTCAGCAAGACCTTGTTCATCCCTAGAAAGTAAGAAACACACTGTACTGGCCTCATATGTTAGTGAGGAGAATCAATGTTGTCCTCCCTGAATGAACAGTATTGATTACATTTTATGTACCTAAATATATATTCACAATTTTTTTCTTTGTAGTTCTATCTCATGATTTAGCTCATATTCACTCCCATTATATTTTTTAACCCAAGGGTCTATATTCTTTTGGAGAGGACTTTACAAATGGTGGTGTTGTCTGAAAGTAAGGATAATTTTATATTCTAACTATACCTTATTGTTTGACAATTCATTCAAAACAAGCCCATAATCAAGTTTTACTTGGAAGTAGTAGAGATATTTGGATTAGCAAGTGGATCTTGTTTGTTTTCTAATGTCATATGTCAAGCAGGTCTTAAAACCATAATTAATAGTGCATTATGAACACAATAGAATGTGACAAGCATGTTTTTCATTAATATTCCAGTCTTAACATATAACAATATGTTAATTGTTTTATATTTTCTTCAAAAAAAAAAAAAAAACAGAAATACTGTTTGGGATAAAATTAAAAACTAACAAGTACTGTAATGCACTTTAAGTAATTATGTATGTTCAGGGTAGGAATAATGAAAACCAGTATTGCATTTCAATAGTGAAATTATAAAACAGTTCTCTCCCACTTCATAGCACATGCCATCTCAGATCTGGTGGGGGGGGAGGGGGGGATAAGGGGATAAATATACAGTATCCTGTACAGTATGTTGAAGTGGATAGTGTTAGTTTAAAGTGCTCTACATTGCCAGTTGTCTCAAGGTGTATGTTGCAATTTTTGAGATTGGTCATACATATTCACCTCCTATGCTTATAAAACAACATCTTTGCAACAGTACCTTCAGACACCAGGCTGTGGAATACTTTTAATAGAAAACAGATGTACACTGCTAAATGTCAAAGATGGGAGGGTTAGTGAACGTCCATGAAGCGTGTATAATACTTGTACAGTTAGATTATTACCCTCTGTAGGAATAAGGTCTGTGAGTAGAGGTGTTGTGTAGTGTGTGTATGTCCATATCTATGTATGTGTCAGTTCCTGTAGCTGTGGCGACTCCATGTCATTCATTTTCATCGTTGAGTAGAATGTGGTACATCGTTTTCTGTTTGTAACTGTATTTATGCCTTCCAAGATCCTCCCACAGGTGTTAATACTTGTGACCCAAGTTTTCCAAAATGTAAGTACAGTAGTAGTGTTAACAGTATCATACACCACACTTGGGGGCATTCTCTCAAAATACTTCCACATCTTATAGCAGCTACTTTTCTAGCCATGCAATGCAACATTAGTCTTGTAAGTTTTGTTTTTCTCTTGTCTTTTGATTAACCAGATTAATTGATTCAGATATTAGTCATCTGTGTTAAGAGCAACCATTTCTTTACAGGTAAGTTTACACTTTGTGGTATATTAAAGTAGAGCGCACTGAAAAAATACATAATCACTAGTAATATAAAATGAAAATTGACTCCGGTGTTGTGTACTACACATGTGATAAACCAGAAAGGGACCATTTTATATTGTATCATCCTAAGTCCAAATTTTTATCCCCTTTTTTTCAATGGTACTTTTAAGAACTTTGTATCTTTAGTACTTAATTGACATTTTAAATGTATTTAATTGTCATTCAAAGAACCTCCTTGAATTTTATAGCTGTACGCATGATTGTATTGTAGATAATGATGCATATTCAAGATCAGTCAACAATGCAGAGAAATATTACAACCCCTTTTACATCCAGAATTGTTGTCTTTCTTACAGCTCATAACTATTTCATTATTTATCTCAGGTCTGTAATTCTAGATACATTTGTGTGTATGGTTTTGTGTTAGGATTATCTGGATAAGGGTAAAAGTTGCAGGCTATGCTAGCTATCAATACTGATACAAGTTTATAATACTGTATTTGTAAATAGTTCTGGGTATTAGGCTTTCCTGTGGATGTTTTATAAACAAAATGTAATGGTAGACTTTGTCTTGTATGTTTCATTAGAATCAAGGTTTCCAGCAAATGGAATGTACTGGGGACGAGTGAGATATTATATGCTTACCCAGAGGTACACACATTATCTTGTCAGACATGCATCAGTTTTGGTGCTCGTTTGGTTCTGGTTTTCTCCCACATTATTAATCCATTTCATCCCAGGCATAGTACAAAAGAGATCGACAGAAAGCATAGGCGCCAGAGAAATATACAACTGTAGTTCTTTTCCATGCACTTAGTGCTCTGGACTCAAAACCTGAAAGGCAGGAGATCAAATCCACTTACTAGAGTGCTGAAAATGTGTATTACTCCAAAACCTCATATAACACCCTTGTTGGTACCATGATGGCCAAGTCATCAGAAACTCGTGTGGTTCCATTGGTTTGGATATTCATTCTGTCGGCTCAAAATCCATTGAGAGAAAAAGACAAACCTCTGTAATGCTATGCCAGCATGGAATGGGTTAATCAATCATGACATGTTGTAAATAGGGAGTTTAAATGTTAAGTTTGTAGGAGAAACACCAACTCACTCTCAAGGACACCTCTTTTCTGGTGTCTCGGGAAGTAAACAGTACTGTACAGTGCATATTTTGTAATCATTAGAATTAGTGAAATGTACTATATATATATATAATTTAAAATTCTTGTAAAGCCAAATAATAAAACTAAGTGAAAGCATATTATTTTGAGGACATAAGTTGTAATGCATATTACAGTATATCGTTTATCAAAAAATTGACTGGATTAATGCCAAAAGACCACAAATGCTAATGGCAGCTTGCCCCCCAGCTGTCTAAAAAGTCATACTTCTCAAGTTTACCCATGGCATATTTTGACTTCATGCAATAAAATTGGGTTACCTTCCAAGTGTAACCCCATGCACACTTATTTAACTTACTGTATGGAAGAAAGTAGAATAAATTGTACAGTAATTCTCTTAACGTACTTTTAAAGTGTCTCTATCATCATCATAGTTAACGAGGGTTTTTACCCATTGAACAGAAAAACAAATCTCTATCATGCCTGTTCCCTTAAAGCATATTTCTTTTACAGTATGGTATCTGTTCTAATTATGGTACCTTTTTCATATTCACTGTTGCTCAGTTCTATGACCTTGACATATTAAGCTCCCCTTTTCCCAGATAATGCATAAAAATATAGTACAGTATAGTAATAATAGTGACAAGCCATCTACCCCCTCCCCCCCAAAGAAAAAGGTACAGTAAATCTACTATTAACATCCTGAAATGAACTCAATACAGTAATATGAAAGGGTTCATACAAATTTAAAGCAGTATGTCTCATTCTCAGATCACCGAATATGAAGGTAAGAAAAAAATAAAATAATTCATAAAATACAGTTGCACAGTTAATTTTGTACTGAGTAACATTTGCTTACATATACCATTACACCAGAATTATATACCATACCATATCAAGAGATTCATAACATTCCAGAAGCACTCTTAATATCTCCTGTTGCTAGCCTTATCCTAGACAGTTTTTGCCCGATTTCTGGAAAACTAATGTAAAAAATTGTGTAGTGTTTGAGACAAAAATATGTTATGAATATATTGCATCATCTACCATTTACAATTCAAATTTTCAAGGAAACTGACTGCACTAATATTCTCCAACCACATTTAAAACAATGATGAGTATTTTCTGCAGAGAAGTAAGTACACTATTGCTCATAAATAAAATGACACCACCATACCTACACAGTGACATACAACCTGTTGTATAATTACTGTACTCAGGTGCAATCTGCAAAACATGTTTACTTTGTCTACTTAATACAGTTAACATGAAAATATAATTGTGCAGACTAAGACTACTACTGGTGGTGACTAGGAGAGTGAACCCCAAGGATACTCCTTTATAAGTGGCAACAATGTAAAGAGGAGCCTATGTATGAACTACTGTACTCACACTTGACTGAAAAGAATCAGGACCTGTACATAAAGTATGCCGATCTTGCTTATCCCTTCTTAAAAAGCACCTTGGCAAAGAAAGTTGCTTATGATAGGTAAAGTACTGTTCGGGTATGCACAGAATACTGTACCGTTGATTCGAGTAAATATATATTTTTATATATGTATCATAATGAAACTATCAGAGATAAGCGCTCTGCAGAAAAGAATATACAAAAGTAATATTATACTAAGAAATATATATATATATATATATATATTAATATTATAATCTAAAAACCTAAAAAGCATTATTGTATAGAAAGCATCCTATGAATACAGCCAGTAATGTGGAATTATAACAGTAATTTCATAAAACATTATGGAATGCTTAACATGCAGTAACTGCAAAGAGAAATGGAAATACTGTAACCAAGCAGTAGCTACACACTGACTACACAAATGGCCAGTTACTGAAGCCTATAGCAACACAAATTTGGTATCCTGACTATTGTGATAAGGGTACAGTACTGATAATCCTATAAATTTGTACATTAAAGCATTTTGATTCCTCCAAAGTAGGTCAGGAAACAGTAGCAGATGAACAAAAATAATAATGATCTGTTGCTTGGAATAGTTTGGAGGAATCAGTTGCTCCAGATTTACCAACACTTATGTTAACTGGATGTTAACTGTTGCAGTTTAATGACAATTTCCTGCTATATCGAATGCTTATCCAGTATTATGTTCATCCCTAATATCAATACACTGCTGATGCCTCATTTCTTATTGTAAGCTTTCCAAGAGAGAATTATCTTGACAGCCGAACCCCCATCTTACATTATCTCTAGACTGTAATACATAAACGAAAGTACTTTTCTACATTCCTGACATTGTTGTTGACACCTGTTCTATTGAAACTGTACCAAACCCAAATGAGGTATTACAGGTACATTTTGTAGCTCAACTGAATCAGAGATTCACTCCATTGATCTGAAATCCCAGCAGTGATGAAATAACATTTTTTAATTGTATCCATTTTCTGACTTCAAACCTGGAAGACTCGATAGATGATGTTCAGGGAAGAAATAACTAAATTTAGAGAAATAAACAGTGATATTATCTCTGACTCTTGTGCACTATCTTCAATCAGACAGGTTGATTTACTACTTTTTCAAAACAGTTTACTTCACATGTCACTTTTTAAGTACAGTACATTAATTATACTAACTTTCTAAGCATGTGTTTTAACACTACAACAATAGTCCTATATGTAAATTCCTTCATGAAATTCAGACAGGATTACACAATTGTAACTGAGCACAAGAAAATTGGGTTATATTCCTCTATTATATGGGGAACATGAAAGACTCTTGTAAGAGCAATCTGAGAGACAATATTTGAGAGACAATATTTGAGACACAAGGCATTCAATACTGTAATTTGTAAACTCTTAACACTGCATTTAAAAATTCTTGCCAAAAATCACAATGGGTAAGTCTGAGGGTCGTATTATTCAACTTCTTCGAGAAAAAGGCTTTTTCTTCAGTCAATAGCACAATTATACAAATTGAGTGATGGAGAGCCTTTTCCTCAAATAAGCAATTTAATAATACAACCATGACTGTTCACTGCTTACCTACAATTACTATTATCATAATTATTATTTTCTTCATAACAATAACTATGGACTAGTGTTTTACTAATAAAAATTTCACTGCTTATCATAAAATACACCATTACTCAAAATCTAGCTATGCTCTGATGTAAACTAAGACAACTAAACTGTAATGGAGATTACAAACAAGCACAGTATTGTATAGTCGCCAGCATTGCCGATTGGTACAGGGGCTCACATATTTAAAAGATTTAAGTGATTTAGTTCCTTAAACAACAAAGTTCACTTTATGTGCTAGTGTATCGAGGATACTCCATCTCACACACATGGATTGTTTTGAGCTAAATAAATCCCAGTAGTGCTACATCTCTGAATATGTGTGAGCCCCTGTCCACGCAGCAGTGCTGGCGAGTGTACATTAATTTACGCAGTATTACCTTTTCATATTGTATTTACTGTATTCATAAAGTAAAAAAACAGTGACATAATACTGTAAATTCTAGGACCATTACCACAGGAGGAGCATCTCCAGCACCTGTTACAGGAATACCCGATATTAAACTTCGTCAACTGGTTATCGGTTGAATTTCTCTTGCAACAATTAAGAATAAGGAAATACTGCATACCCACTGTTCAAAAAAGCTTGCCTCACACTTCCATCACTCAGCCTCAACAAATTTTGAAATGTGCATGATGTGAACTTCTTGTGCTCACCACCACATGGTTCATGCAGCTTGCTCAGCTTCTGCAGTCTGCATGAGAGATCAAGACACATTTCACTACCTCACAAATGATGGCTACTCTCAAATTATCTTTATTGCTATGTCATGATTAGAAAGTGACAAAGAATTGTAAGATTATTTAATGTGCATGGTAGCAACTTTATCCAGACAAATGGACATCTAACTGGCAGAAGCATTTAATTTTTAGTCTGATCCTCCCTCCTATTTATTTGTCTCGTTTTTTTGACATTTTTTGATTTGCAGCTTCCCTTCACCTCCATTTTTTTTTCATTCATTGTTTCTACACCACAAGTAAGTGATGAAACTTGTGCACAACTGAGATTAGCGTCTCTGCCTCGTACCACCTGAGCCTGACATTGGGACAGTCTTCCTCGCACCACCCAACCTTATAATGCCTGCACTGTGCAAGTAGTGTACAGTATGTCATTAATTCCGGAGTGTAAGTAGTTAATACAGGAAAAATTGTGTGTTTATGCTATTTCTTTCTTTTCAAATAATGTTAATTAGTATACAGTATGGTTCATATTTACAGTAGCATATTTGTGAAGATCTTATACTGAAATTTGCTTTGATATCCAGCTATTCAAAATCCAACTGCTGTTACTGTGGTGTCATTTTGGATATCAGGGTATTCCTGTACAGTATTGCACACTGTTTACATACATATAGGTCTTAAATAATTTAAATACCATACTACCAAGCACATCAAAAGAGAACACTCACTACTTAGAGAGCTGTACAGATACCATGATTTCTTCTGAGATTACTTATGGTTAATATTGCAATTATCTGCGCCAGCGAACTACTAGTTAGGTTAGGTTAAGTTGGATTAGGTTACCTTTATCAATACTCAATAAAATCATCTTGAGGAAATGTATTCTTAGATATTTCAACTTTAATATATGACTTATTATGTAGCGGAGGGACGAACTGCAATTGGATAAACAGTGTTACCAGGTTTCCTTGGCAAAATTATGAAAGGGCCAGCAGGCAGTTGTGCACATTACTCCTGACCTGCCCAATTGGGCTACTTATGGCTATTGTCCACATGATATATTTTAGGTGCTGTGGAAATGAGTTATCTGAGGAGCATGTGGACTTAACAGGTGGGACGGAGAAAGTAATGAGAGTGTGTAGGAGATGTGGTATGAGAGAGAAGGGATTGGTATAGTGTGTGGAGTGGTTGAGACATGTGGAGAGAATGCAAGGTGAGGAGTTTGTAAAGAAGGTGTATGGAAGTGAAGTTGTGGGACCTGGTGTGAGAGGCAGACCACCGGTTAGATGGCAGAACAGAGTGGAAGAGTATGTGAGAGAGAGAAGTGTGAGGGGGGGAAGGGGGATGGAGCAAGTGAGGAGGGAGTGCTGGAACAGGGAAAACTGGAGACTCTTCTGCCGTGGCCACCCCCTTGGTGGGAGTTCCCGGAGGGAACGAGGCGTCGGAGCTATAGATAGATTTATTTTATTTTTATAGGTCCTGAAGGATACTAGGTTAGGTTGGGTCAGGTCGGGTTGTTTCATCTGGGGAGCAAAACATTAATTATCGCAATTTGAAATGATTGAATTTCCTGCCTAACTGGGCTACTTATTGCACAACTGCCTGCAAGCCCTTCCCTTAAAATTACAATAACAAAAATGGAAATATCCCTGTATCTGGCAACACTGCGTGCAGAGGCGAAAACCTGCTAGGTAAGCCGTGCTCCCATTTCAAAGGAAGTACTGTACAGTACATATAAAGGTAAATAAATACAAAACATATACATGCTTTGTACGTATTTGCACAAAATAAAAGTCTCCAAAATTAAAAGGGAAAAAAGCGAGTTATTTCGGTTCCCCAGAGGTGTGAGAATCGAGGACGCAGACAATCACAATATTTACCTTACTTATTAGTTAACATTTTTTTCCATATAAAACAGATCATTATTTACCTCATTTGGTCCACACTAATACCCTGAATGATTTTGAGCGATACAGGTAGTTAAAAGTAGGATACCTAAATCTTAAAGCCTCAAAATTTGTGATGAATTTAAATATTTTGTCACATTGTACTATAGCTTACATTCTGTTCATTACCAACACATTGCATAGTACAAAAAAGTGTCACCTAACTAACGTAATTACTTTCTCATTACTTCTTACTGTAATTTCTACACTCATGTTACATAATAAAGGTATCACCTGTTAACCTTAAATATACATGCAGTCCCAAATTTACGAAAATAATACTGGGCAATGGGATGGAACCTACAATACGGTGATTGACATCTTAGATTTTATTTATAATGCATTATTTCAAGGAGTGTTGTATATCTATGTACAGTACTGTATACTGTAAAAGTAAAACACTAAGTAGTGCAACTATCCAAATATATTTACATTACCTGTAACTTTCACTGTGTCACCAACGTGGTCTTCCCCGTAGGGGGGTATTGCCTGTAGTGATGTGGGCAATACTTTAAGGGTTTTGGCACCCCTTTGGCCCTAGCCACTAGTTTTCAGTTCTTCACCTGTCCCTCTTTTCTTTCTATGTCCATCCTGCCTGCTGTCTAGCCTCTCTATCACCATCTTCTGGCACTATATGACCTAGCTGTTGAGGAGCCTAATGTCAATCAATCAATCAATGTGGTGTTCACAGTTTGTGCTGGCAGACTCATCATGTGTACTCGCATCACCAGCTTGCAGTATTGCCAACCCCATATTGTTAAAAAAAATCTGACACCATAAATTCACGGGTCTGGGTACCGTTTGCTTTACACAATCAAGAATACGTTCTTTGTTCTTTAAAACTTCCTACAGTTTAAGGATTTAGTGTAAACATACGTGTTACATTACTCGGCTTCTATCCTTTGGTTTGCATACCAACCACCGGCCATTTTCTGTTGCTACCACTATCACATTATTATTAATATAGACCTGAGACACAAAGCAGGAAGAGAATGCAAGCATTCTATCAATCTGAGGACCCCATGAATCCAACCTGAAGAAAAGGAGACAACTTAGAGAAAGAAAGATGAGCAGTTAGCTCAATAAAAACATATTAGCCCTACTCTTGAAGCCAGCCAGTTCTACACCATCAAAGACCCCGTAAGGGAAGTATTGCCTGCGGTGACGTGGGCAGTACTTTAAGGGTTATGGCGTCCCTTCGGCCCCAGCCAATCCTTTTCAGTTCTTCAACTATCCCTCCGTTCCTTTTCTTTCCTTCGTACTTGCTGTCCCATCTCTCTATCACCCCTTCCCACTGGTGAGGGCTGGTTCTATCCAGAAATGAGGAATTTGGCATCCTCTACCATACCCTGGCCTGTTCTGTCTGTCTCTCTTACTATTTCTCATTCCTTCTGGGTAGCTGACGAGATCGCCCGATTGGGTGGCACAACAAGGAAGACTACAGACAGTGGGAATGTTGGCTCGGGGGTACATACCCGTGAACCAGCAGTCCCCTCGTCTGTTGCCTTCGAAGAAACAGATCTCACTATCACCCTGACTCCCATTTGGGGGTCCGAGCATCTGCGCGGCTTCGGTCAACCAGACTCGGGACTGCTCGGCCAGACAGTCTGGGGAACTACAACAACAACAACACCATCAAAGACAGATTCACCAGAGACACCGACCTAAGGACAAACGATCGACTGTACTGACAGGTTCTACAGCACGGCAATAAATAAGCAAACCAATGGGAGGCCAATGCACCACGAGAGACACGAGCGGGAACATACAGAGGTGGCAGAGACGAGTTAAGAGGATGCAGCACATTATTTCTGATCTTGAAGAGCATATTTCTAAGGTATGTTGGGGAAATATTAATTTAAATTATGAAAAAAAATGTAGCCGTTTTTCACTATCCCTGTACAGACTGTTGAGGACGCTGCTACCATCACCTGTTATCAACATCTGACTTGTTTTTGGCACACCATTTGAATTGGTTATACTGTAGTTATACCGGGTTCGAATCCACGAGAGAACGTCTGGGATTTTTCTGAGGTGAACTGGGTCCAGCTGTTCGTCAATTATCCTGGCTATGCTGACACGTCAAGAAAACACCCCCTACATCATCGTCAACTCACAAGATGCTGTGAGTGATGGTGTAGCTGCCCTCCCCTGATAGTGACATAAGGTGTCACTAATAAGGTGTCGTCATCTAGTGGGACAGAATAGAAGCTACGGTACCAACATCACCACGAAGCTCCACTGTCTCATCTGGTGCGACACCCAATAATCTCGGGGCCTCGCAAGAGTCACGGGCTACTGATAGCCTACAGCCCCAAAGTTGAGGTATAGAAGAAAAAAAAAAAAAAAAAAAAAAAAAAAAAATTATTTCCAAACAATTATTTCTTGTGTATGCAAATTTTCGTATGTAGGGGACTGCATGTAGTACTATAATAATTCCGTATAGTAATGTGAATGTATATAATGCCACCTTGTTAATCACCCCCCCCCCCAAAAAAAAAAAAAAAAAAAAATTGTATACCACTTACACTTATACCAGCGAGTTATTTGGCTTCAAACTCGAGTGATATGTAGGCTGTTTAAACCAGCTACCTTCTTTTTCTTTTGGCTGACAGTACTGCACATGACTACACATTATATTGAAAAGGCTAACTGTGATTCACTGAAGCTTGCCACAAAGGGGGATTAATTGGTATCCCACACATGCATAGTAGAAGCCTTTGTGATATTGGTTGTAGACACATACCATCACCCAAGAAAACAATATACACTAATCCTAAACATAAGCTGTCTTGTCACTATATAACAGGCAACTACAGTACACTGACACACAGCATAATAATCCTTCTATATTCCCTGGTAATCATTCTCATAACCAGTTTTGTCCCCTATTTACCACACATTTGAGTAACATTGTAATGACTGGCTATTTAATGCAGAAATTGATGCAATACATATTTTAGATTTACAGAAGTCAACCCCCTTGTGTAAACTTCTGATTGTCCCTAATGACATGAGGTAGTGAAAAGCTTTCATTGATGATGATAGTAAAACCTAGAAGGCCAGTGGTGGGTATTATAAGGTATGGGAAAAGTTGATTTTGATATCCAATAAACTTTCTCGCTCCAATCCTATATTTATAAAAGAATATTCATACTGGTAGTATATTGATTACTAACTTGGCATACATTGTGATATAACTTAGGCACTGATTATGACACTGATAATATATACCACTTTTAAGTAATCACCTTACTGGGGAATATTTGAGGAATGTAACTCTGCTACAAGGTTAATTAAAAGGTACATAAATATTCCTACTACAAAAACTTACAAATAATGTTTTAACTAACACAAACTAGACAATGATAAAATGTTTGTGTTACTGGACATACAGTATAAAAGAATAAAATATACCATACAGAAACAACAAATACCCATAAAATATTGAGATAGCCTCTAATGAAAGGTATTAGCATCCCTTTCCCAAAATGTTTCTTAATACATGTTCAAATAATATCACCATTTTGATATGTTAGACATAATCCTATGATCATACAACACTTACACAATGCCTGATTCACATTGCATTGAAACTCATGCAATAATATTGTGTTTTGACAATGCATGCTGTTATAGGTGCATGTCATACTGTAAGCAAACTGAGGGATAGTGATTTTTTCCAGACTGTGCCAAGAAACACATTGCCTCTGTAAGCTATATCCAAGGATGTACAATATAGTTTGGAAGTATCAGCAGCCTTCAACTTGCCAACATCCTCACAGATTCGTAACTACAACACCACTTCAAATTCTTATCTCTTCTAACATATGTTTTCAAATTCCATTACCAACATCTTGCCTTATTCATACTAAATGTATGGTAACCATAATAAAATATGCTGGCATCATACCATATGGAGAATCTAATGGCAACAAACAAACAAAATCTACTGGAAGTATTCTTGGATATTTACTAAATTAGTTTTGTGCACTCGATGTCTTTGGTTTACATTAAAATAGCCACAAACAGATGGAAGTTGTACTCTGGTGATAAACAGACATCCTAAAAGTTATTCTCAGTACTTGTTAAAATATAAACCATGTACTGTAGTAATCCACAAAATAAGTACAGCATAGAATTTTATATTTCCCTCAAGAATACAACTTTAATGTGCAAACCTTTGAATTAACTTTTTTTCCACCAGGTTATCAATTAGCTTTGTGCTTTTTCCCACTAGATATCATATTTGACTCACCTGCATCTGTCTGGTCTACACACCTCTTAGCTCTTTCATCCGACGCTGGATGTAAAAGGCCATGTCCTCGTACCTGTGTGATTTAGAAAGATCATAAATATACATTGCACAGCATTTCTGACTAGATTGAAACAAACAAGCCAAAAAAAATTAAGACATAGAGAACAAGAATACTTAAAACACACAAGAATAACTCTGACCCTTTGAACACTGTAAATAAACCTTTTGAATAATTTTCCCATTCACATGAGATTGTCTTGAACTCTCAAATGATTTATAAAAGTGAAAGCCTGTTGCATGTGATGATAGTATGCAAAGTATAATTTGTGAAACTTAGAAGGAAGTAAAGTAGGTTTGCATATTGCACGACAATTTGGGCGACAGAGGAGCTTGCATACATAAAAATTGCATACAGTAGTATGAATACATTAACAGTACAGAAGCACACTAGATGTGTAAGATGGGGTTCACTATATTAGGGTACTCGCTGCACCTCCCACCTCACCCGCCACCACACCACCACTCCCACCAGCACTACGTTCAATGTTGATTTCATTCACTTCGTCCATAAACTCTTCAGTGTCAAAGGTGGACAAACTGAACACATAATGAAGATAGCGAGATACCGCTCCATTAAAATCATTGCTGTGTTATTGCACGACTTAGCTGTTAGCCAGTTGAGAGCAGAAACACCATAACTCCTCACAGTCCACATAATAGCCTGCATGGACTATATAGAGCCATGGCAATGGTAACACTGGAAAGGCCTGGGCTAGAACTAGGGGATTGACTGTTGTAACACTAACTCTAGCCTGTATGGGCTGGTGGGCGAAACTTAGACCACCCCATATTCCAGTCATCCCAACCCGTTTGTTATTTGGACTTTACGGTTATCGACTACGTAATGGTCATTAAGGTGATATATTAATAGAGTGACAGAGTGTGTGTATGTGTAGAAGTGTACGTGTATGTGTGGAGAAGTGTAATTACGTATTGTGTGGTGTCTGTGACAGTGTCTCCCACCCCAACCCTCCCCTACTAAAAAAAGATGGCCCTGTTTTGCGACTGGAGGGGGGGGGGTAGCTCTCGATAAATATTTGCAGTCTTTAGTTAATCACCTGAAGCTTCAGAGAGTGTGACAGAAATTTCTTCTTACACTCGACTTTTGACATAAAGAAGGCAGGTGTTGGTTGGTAGGGTGTAGGGTTATAGGCAACAAGTTGGCGACAATGGAGAAGGGGATACAAATGGCGTGAGTGAGCGGGAGACTGACTGAGTGAGTGTGAGAAGCCAGCTGGGGGGAGCGGCTAGTGTCATGCGGAAACCGGATTTAGACGCACTTCTGGGAAAGGCTGCGGATTTGGGCCATACTTGGCCACAAAAACGCGCCCTGTGGAAGCATCACACGTAAGATAATAAAAGGTGCTGATTTGGGGTTTGTCGCTCAATAGGTGAATTGCTCATTGTGAACACGCGCAATATGCAAACCTACTGTATATGACTTACTTCTTCCGGAGCGCCAGTATCTGCCGTAGCTCCTCCTGCTCATATTGCTGCAAGATGGCTCGGCACTCAGCCAGGCTCAGGTTAAGAAACTGGGCCACCTGTACACATGGACAAATTAGGCATGAAAGGAGGAGGCTGCATCCCACAATATCACAGTACAGTAGGATTAATATTCAGGAAAATTAAATAGCAATCCTCATTGGGATAAGGAATAAAATAATCTAATTCTTCAGTAACAATTCAACCAACCTGTGGGGAGATCTCTGGAGTCTGTTGTGCATCAACAATAAAGACCCGAGCTACTTCCTCATGGGGTCCCAGCATGACTCTTGTTATCAGTGGGTACTCCTCATCACGGATTCTACGACGCTCTGTTGCAGCAAAGTATGAAGAATAAGTGAATGGACAAGAGAGAAGAGACAGCAAGCAGTAATCAGCATCCTGTAATAAGACACAGATATTAACATTGACAAGTTGTATTGCAAAAGGTTTTATAATTCCTACCAATGAGGTACCATTAATAGGTGTTGCTAATCTACTAGTGGGAAAAAATATAGCAAAGATGGAAATTCTCCTAATCATCTATCTTTCCCTCTTACAGTGTGAGCAGAGAAGAAAAATCCAAATTTGTAATTTCTACAGTAACACCATTCTTTGTGTAATTTTCATACACAAATATCTCTCGGAGGATAATAATATTTCTTGTAAAAGTTGGATACCATATGCTGTGCAGATTCTGCAAGTTTTATACCACTGCATAGCTGCTGGCTCTGTAGAGGGGAGGTGGCTGAGTGGTTAGTGTTCTGGACTCATAACCTATAGGTCGGGAAATTGAATCCTCTCAGGTGAGGGGCTAAGAATATTTACTCTTCCAAATCGAGATTCAGGCACTAACTATAAGGCCACCGAAAGTCGTAAAACACCCTTGTTGGTACCATAACAGCTGCAGTTTTGGGAATTCCCCTTACTTCTCTCCCTCTGTGGCTGGGTGCCAGTTCGGAAGTTGTGACGTGTGTGTATGTAAGTAGCAGTTGACCTGGGCCACAGTAACGGGCTCGATGAAGCCAATGTCCAGTGTCGGAACATTAAAAAAAAAAAAAAAAAAAAAAAAAAAAAAAAGACCTGTCTGTCGTTTTATGGCATGCAGTACGTGTGTGTGGGGGGGGGGGGGGTTTCAACCTTCACAGCTCTCTTTGATAGGGAGAAGTCTATGGAGCTTTGTCTTCTCAAGCTCTGAAGTTTGCTACTGATTCACTTCAATTTTTTTCTATCTACTGCAAAGTTTTGCAGAACTCCCCAGACATTCCAACAGCACTTTTCACTCTTGCTGAATGCTTACCCTCTTCAGGAGAGCATGCAGCACCTGCAAGCTACTCTGTAAAAGCTACCCTTTTCTGTCTAACTCCCAAATGCAAAAGTAACCCAGTACTCTCAGTCTGTCGTTCAGGAACACTCTCACATTAACCCTCTTTCCCCCTTACTACAATGTACAGTATAATCCTTTAAACATAATGCCTTTAAGCATCTTGGAAAAAAATAAAAAATAAAAATTATCAGTATATGGGCTCTCTCAACCTCTGTTCATTTTGTACGTGAAGATATCTCGCAGGCATCTTGCCTTTGGTCCTGATCTCATTCAATAAAGCGAACATAATTTCTCACCTCCGTTGTCCTTGATGACAAAAAGAGCAAAGTTGCGAGATGCCATCTCAACCCTGTACTTCTCCAGCAGCATGTTAAGGACCTCGGCAGCGGTGACCAGAGATGTCACCCACACACTACATGGTGACCCATGGGGTGGGGTAAATGAACTTGTTTCACGCAAGTAGAAGTGCCCGTTAATGGAACATCGTCTCTGTATGGGAGGGAAAGGACAATATTGGTTCTACTTTCATGAAGATATTGCTATAGGAATCAGATGACTTTACAGGATAAGTGGGTCCAAATTGACAACAGAATGAGGAGAGCAGATTATGGTTTAGTACAGCTACATACTTTTTATTTCAATCCATAATAGTCTCTTGTGTGGGACCTTGTCATATTGCCATTTTAAATCAAGGAAAAGCAGTCTAACCTTCCCTTTCTTTTTTCTTCATTTAGTGCTTTTATTAACTCATCTATCATCTTGGTCTCTAGTGCTTTATATTTGTGTACACATTTTTCATGTCTATTACACATCTAATTTACTGTACATCTTTATGTATGCATATGTTAGTGTGTTTCTACTATATGCATGTTGCAGGTTTCTCATGCCCATGCGTGCGTGTAGATAAGCCTGGTTCTGGAAAGAGAGCAAGCAGAGAGCTCAGCACCAGGGGTTTAAATGAGACTACATATTTACTGGCCATAACATACCTTGAGTTTGGTCTTGTTCATACGTCTGCCTGGTCGCCTCCTGATGGCTGTACTCCCAGTCTTGCTAGCTGACCGTCTTGATGAACCTGGCTCCTCCACGCTCACATTACTTTCATTGCTCTCATTAGGATCATTGTCATTAATGAATGGAGAGTCACACAGAGGAGATGATGGTGAGAGAGAACTGTTATTGTTGTTGTGAATTTGGTCTGGGGTAGAAGGGGTGGAGGTTCCACAAGCACCATCATAACTCTGTGATCGGCGATATGATTGCTTGTCATCCTTCATCACACTAAAACCACCACCCTCCCGACAGGTCTTGAAATCATTATTCTTCCAGGTGTTGCCAAAATCCTCCACATTCGTCTGGTGGATTAGTGTAGTCTTGGATCCAAGTTCATTCCCTAATGAATCCTTGCTTTGTGACTGATTACTGAACTTCTCATTGGGTTCTATATTTTCTAAGAGGTTGCCATTCCTGCTTGATGAGCTGTTTTCATGTGGGATGCTGCTGCTGGATGGGTCAGAGCAGCCATCATTACCCTTGGCAGATGAGGTCTTTGGAAACCTCAGAGTGAGAGGAGAGGTAGGGGTCTGCGGAGTTAATTTCGACGACTGGGGTGAACTGGGGATGAGAGGGGAGCTTGGAGACTGTGGAGTGCGCCAACCATTGACTGTGTCATCATCTCGCCAAAGTGTGCTTTCCTGGAGAAGGAAATTGCATTAAGATTATGGGAAATTTACTGATATATATCACTAGGTACTAAACATTTTTATAAACTGCACTATTGAAAAATGCTTCTTGTCTTCAGATAATCAGAACTGTACACAGAAGTGAATATTTACCATTGTACTAACATGAACAAGAGACTAACCACACACACATACAGGAATACTCACACAAACAAGAGTCTAACCACACACACAAACACACACACAATAATAGTCCACACATACGCACACACGCTGGCTGGCAGGGGTGGCGATGAGGCCAGCAGTGTGGACACGACCCGAAGCCCATCATTGCATAATTTAAGGTAAATATGAATGCTTTCTTATTTATATTAATTAATCATATATTATACACATGTTTTTTCATATTTACAGCATTATCTGGGTGAAAGAGGGTAAGAAAATGGTTAAAATAAGAGTTTGTAGGAGCGAAAAGTAGGGTGCTTGGAACAAACTTATTTTTCCTCATAAGATATTAAGTTCCGTTATAGCGCACTGATACCGGCACCAATTAGGCGCGATAACGGAGGGTTGAGTGTAATGTATTTCACTTTGATTTTTACAAATTGTAAATACTACTGCATTTTTATAAAATCTATCCTTTTATGCATACTGGTAGTATAATTGATCAAGGAATGAGCAGTAAAATACAGCTAATTGTTATGTTTAATGAAAGGTATGGCTGCCACTCCTCTCTCCAATATAGGCTACTGTACTTTTATTTTGTTTACTCTAGTAGTCCAGATTGTTTTTCCGTATCTGATGGTATCTGAACGTACTGTGTCCCTTTCTAACCAGGGGGGCTGACTTTATTCTCTGTGAATATTATCCATCCCCCATAGGGCTAGAATAAAGACTGTTGTAGGATCTGGTCATTTTCTAGTGGATTTGACAAGATCTTCCCACATGGATTAAAATCCAAGTGAGATGTACTGCAACCGGAGGCTCCTTTTTTTTTTAGCACACGGGGATGCTTTATCCCATTGCATGCAGCAGTCTAAACTCCCTCCCCCTTATGGTCCCTTCAGGGCTGGGCTCATGGAAGGTGCGGCCCCAATTGTAGCTCTTGTGGTAACATGGACTTGGGCCCACAGCACTGGCTGTGGGATCAAAGACCTTCCCCCCAATCTCCCTGGTGCAGTAAGCTCTGGTCCCATTTCCCTGGAATGTGCTTTGGTAGCCCAGGCATATAGGGCCAGCCCATGGAGCTAGTATGGGTGGAGGCGGCAGTAGGACCTGATTTGTGAAGCCACCAATCTGTCATTTCCAGCGACCAAGATGATGCATACCTGTCAGAAGTCAGGTGTTGGTTACTCCTCTGAGACTTGCAATCCTCATGTGCCATCATACAGGATGATCAACTCTTCTCTTGGGAAACATAGGGTCATAGAGCATGATATCATTGGTCAAAAGAATTATTGTGATTCACTTTCAGAGCTAGAGAATGGAGATTTTGTTTCTACCAGTGTAATTTCCCCTTGTTCAGAAAAAATAGTTGGATATATAGCTGGCTTTGTGTGTCACAAACTGAAAAGATCACTTCAGTGTGAAGACTGCTGCAAAGCTCTGTCTATCCACAATATACAAGATTTCCATGCACTGATTTCTGTAAAAAACAAAGGAAATTTATCTTTTCCAGCAAATGATGTGTTAACCATATGTACTTTGTGTGAGAAGCTATTTAGAGAAAAGTGTTACAAAGTTCTGAGTCACAACAATATTCAAGACTTTCCAACTATGCCTGTCATCGGTGTAGTATCAGAGTTACAACACAAAACAATATTTTCAAATTTAGAAGGTCACATGTCTGCAAGTGACCCACTTCACAACCATCTTGTACTGTTAATCAAAGCAGTTGCTGAAACATATCTACAAGTGAGGTATTTGTATGCATGAAAGCAGTTTACAGCACGAAATACTGATAGGAAAGCTGTAAAGAGTAGAACCACCATGAATAAATTGGTGTTGTTTAGTGGTATCAAGCCTAAGTATGAGAGTTCGGAAAATATGTGAAATGGTTGTATGTAAAGCTTATAATGTCTCTAGATTGGTGTTTGTATCCTTTAGTTACGTAGTATGTACAAAATAATACAAGTAAGATAGTTTTTAAAATTAAATAGATCTACAGCTTCAATAAACGTTATCAACAGAAACACTATCGTTATACTGTAGTAGGAACATATGTGGTTGACGTGAGCTGTCATCTTGGTGTCTGCAGTATTAAAGGTACTGAAAATGACAGTTTGGCAGCTTCACTTTACTCCCCTGAATAAGTGAGCCATGCCGCCTCCACCCATACTAGCTCCATGGGCCAGCCCCTCCTTTATTTTAATTTATTTTTTCACTGCGATCAGAGCGAGGCAGGAGGCCATTCTGCCCTGGGAGAACATCAACAACAACAACTGTGTCCCTTACATTCAATGGCTTTTAAGTCATGGCCACTTTATGTTCCTACACTGTATCATGAAAAAATTTAATATATAAATTATAAACTTTTAGTTTTGACCCACTCTACACGTCCCATGTTACTCAACTCTGGGGAAGGCGGTGGCAGAGTGGATGCAGTGATGGACTGTGAATGGCATGGTCCCAGCTGTTCGTCAAGTATCCTGGCTACGCCGACACATCAAGAAAATACTCCCTACATTGTCGTCAACTAACAACATAGAAAATGACCGACCATATTCCAAGATGTTGTGAGTGACAATGTCGCTCCCCTCTCCTGAGAGTGACGTGTATAAATAAGGTGTTGTCATCTATCCTAGTGGGACAGGACTAAAGCTACCAACAGCACGAAGCTCGGCTGTCTCATCTAGTGCGACACTTGATAATCTCGGGGCCTCAGAAGCAAAAAAAAAAAAAAAAAAAAAAAACTCAGGTATAAGGGCCCAGGGCAAGACTACTAATTATAGGTAACTAAAGAGAAACATGAGAATAATAACCTCATCATCACTGTCAGAGTTAATATTGGCAGCAGTGACGGTAGACCGGCGACGCACTGCAATGGTTCGCTGGTCGTCTTCCTCCTTTAGGTGTATCACGTTGCAAACCCCCCAGTAGATCTTCAGCACACCCTCCAGGATCAGACGACCATTGGCCTGACAGGGTTAAGTGGAACAGAAAGTGAGTTGAGCTTACAAAGTATAACCCTAATGTATATTGTATATCCAAACTTAATTAAGCAAGTAACAGATTTTGTTCAGTTGTAAAAATGTGTCAAATTTACAAATTCATATAGGCTATTTACAGGAATACTGATCTGGCTATTAACTAACAGGGCTACCTAACTGCTGACTCATATAGGATACTGTACTTGACAATTCACCTCACCTCTCTATGTTTGAGTTCTCCTGGCTTGCCCTCATAGTACTGGTTGTAAGCTTTTAATTTGGCCTCTATGTGTGACCTGCAAGTAGGATGCAATTACAACACTGTTCAGGTTCATATTAAACATTTCACCAAGATAAAAATATATTTCAGTAGTAAACTTCTCCCATATAATCCCATACATACAGTAAAAGACTTACTATCACTACTGTATTTAATACAGTATTAAAATTAATTAATGAAAATCCCTTTATTATTTTTTAAATCTATACCGGTTACTATAACTTCATTTTTCATTGTTATTACCTCCAATAAGAAACATATAAAAAAATCTCTTGGATTCAGACCCAGACCTCATATAAAGTCTAACATTATACTATTTTTTCTAAAGCTTCACACAACTTTATGTATAATCCTGCTAACAAACAGATTAGCAAAGACACAGAAATAAACCAAACCAAAAACCTAACCTCCTGGAAGAGGTAATAATTTTAATCACTAATCATTCCAGAAATCCTAATTGTACATAACTTATATAAAGTAAATGGTTTCCTTTCTGCACAATAACTATTTAAACACCTCCCTCAGGACAACTACTGTACATGTTGTCCTGAGGGAGGTGTTTAAATAATATACCACTGAAAAATTCACTGTCAAGATTTGTGGAACAGGCCAATGTATTCTTTTACTTAAATCTTATTGCATACTAATGGAGGTTTCTGTCTGTAACCCTATACTTTCCACTGTGTCAAGACCTCTTCTGTTCATGGTACATTTCACATTCATAACTCCGGTATGTTACAATGGTTTACTGTACTGGTAAATCTGATTAACCTCAATTCTAATGATCATAGAGGTGCAATCTAACTCTTACCTTTTGACTTGTCCATCCCTATTTTCTACTTTGCCAAATGAGGTATGACATTCATTTCGTGTGCCGTGACCAAAGAGCTGGGGTCCAAACAGTGCACCATAACAAGGATGATGGCAATACGGGACACCTTTGTGCTGTTGGGAGAGTTAAATCAGTGTCATATTTAGTTGGCAATGGGATAAAGGGACCTGTAGTATATGATTTTAATCTTAAGTCAATAACCGGTACAGTGAATTAAAAAATACTTCAAGGATCCATTGGATTCCATGGTACACTCAGTTAAGAAAGTTTCTGCCAGGAGGGTTCTGATGCATGATATTTAACTGACTAATACACATATTGTTTAGGGTAGGTGAGGCAACACCATGAAGTACAGCCTACAGTATGATGCATGCTCTCATCTATGTGTCAATGTTTCATAAAGTAAGTGGTTAGATAGAAGTTCACTATATATTGTATATTACGATAAAACAAAATAGTAATGACAGATGTACTCACCTCTGCATGTTGGCCAGGATTGAGTCTTTTGCCACACTCTTCACATCGTAGACACTTTGGGTGCCAATCAAAGCCAAGTGACTGTTTCCTCTCAGCTAAAATTTAAAGCAAATATACTGTATAAACACAAAATGTTCATATAACTTCCACAGATAGAACTGGCTCCATGACTCTGCAACATAACATATCTATCATATACCGTACCCACGTTATTATCAGGATCCCATTACTCTTTTTTCTGGGATGAAACAATACAAAGGCAACAGAGCATTTTGACCATGTTTGATCCCCATCCCCAAGTTTTCCTTGTATAGGTCCTGGTAATTTGTCTCGGATAGTTCCTGGTAGTTTGCCCAGGTCCAGATTAGGTTAGGTGAGGTCAGGTCAAGTCAAGTTTATTCTAGAACATAAAAATATTAACTATCTAAAGCATCATTTACTTTTTTTACTCCTCAATCCAGCCATAATGAACTGTCACCCATTTAATTCAATTGATAATAAACTGGGAAAAATGGATTATCTGAAAATAGTTTGGAAAACATTGCATTGCCATTTCTGTGGCTCAACTGAAATATTACCAGTATGGAAATACTTAATATTGTTTTTAGGTGAAGTGAGATTTAACATGTGTCCAAAGTTACCACAAATCCTGCCCTCAGGAGAGAATTAACATGCTGATTGGGAACAAAAATAGAAACTAAACAACAGATAACAATATAAGAGCAAATTATTACACATTCATAGAACACCACAAAGAGTTAGTAAACGACACTATGAATGAACATCTAACACATGATTAAATAATGGTGCAGGGACAAAATTAAATCCAGTTTTTGCCCATAACAACGTATAATTATTCTTACGCATTTTTCCAGTCACTTAACACCATTCCAAGACAAGGGCAAGGAAAAACGAGACACTTCCAGAAAAATTCAAGGTCCGAAACAAAATACTTTATGAATCCTTAAAAAAAAAAAAAAAAATGCTTCCGTTACTGCTATAGCTGAAGTATGCCTAAGCCTATGTAACTTTATCCCAGTCCTAAGTTACAACAGTATACAGTAATATGTGAAACAGTGTGCGTGTGTGAAAAAAAGTGATCAAAATTCCGCCTGTGTGTGTAGAAGTGATCAAAATTCCACCTGTGCATGTGGAAAAAATGATCAAAATTCCACCTGTGTGTGTGTAAAAGAATGATCAAAATTCCACCTGTGTGAGTGATCGAAATTCTACCTGTGTGTGTGTGTAAGAGTAATAAAAATTCCACCTGTGTGTGTGTAAAATTTTTTTTTTGGTAAATTTACAGAAGAACTGGGTTCACTATACTGTATATTTTAGTATCATTACCCACTATTTTGGACCATTCTAACATACTTTTCATCTATGGTATTTCTCTCGGAGATGCCCCGTTTTCGAGATATGCCCCGTTTTACAAACATAACTTGGAAATTAGTCTGACCTCACCTGACCTGACCTAACCTAACCTAGACCACAGCAGACTACCGGGACCTAGCCTGGGCAAACTACCAGGATATAACCGGTGTAAACTATCATAAAGTGACTTGGGCAAATTTCCGGGACCTAGCCGGATGTGGTAACTGCGCGATCCTAGCCAAAAACCCAGTTATTCTGTAGTAATACCAAAATTTCAAATTTCCACCTGTGTGTGTGTAAAAGAGTGATCAAAATTCCACCTGTGTGTGTGTGTGTGAGTGGGTAAAAAGAAAATGATGAAAATTCCACCTGTGTGTGAGTGATCGAAATTCCACCTGTGTGTGTGTGTAAAAAAAAAAAAGATGAAATTTCCACCAGTGTGTGTGTGAAAGAGTGATCAAAATTCTGCCTGTGTGTGTGTGAGAGAGTAAAAAAACATAATCAAACTTCCACCTGTGTGTGCGAGTGTGAAAGAGTGATCACCTAAAGTTCCACGAATATATATTACTTCACTTTACTTATAATTATATTTCACAACCTAATTCCCTTCTCACCAAAGAATACGGGTCGTCCACACTTCCTACACTCCCACATGTTCCCTCTTCACCAGGTAATAAGACAGGTTTGAAGCCAGGACATATCCACAAGACCAGCTAAACTAAACTCCAGCAGCAGGAAACCTGTTTGTAAACATTGGAAGGAAATGGTGCCACTGTTTTATATCCTGATGCTATAATCGTGACTCTAACTCATCTAATTTTCTTCAAGAGTTGATTATATTGTATTGTATTTGCATTTATTATTAACTACATGAATTATGGATGGTTTTTATTCAATTTGTATATGATTATTATTGGTGAATGATATGAAAATGTAATAGGTTATGTAAATGGGAATTAGTGAGGCAAACATTCCTGCGTTGAGTGTTCGTGCAAACCAAATGTGTCAAGTCGGATTCATTCAACACTGAGTGACTGATGCTATTATACCAGTGGACATTTAAGCGTATAATAATATGTGTATTATTTTTTTATATTGACGAAATTGCCCTTTTAACTCATGTCATACCACATAAACAACTTGCTGTATAATATCACTCACTGACTTTGTGTTTGGACGTATTTAATTAATATATAATCACCAAAAGGGCTCCTTGAACCTTTCATGATGGGTTTCTCATTATCTTGAATCGAAACACCAGACACAAAAACATATCCCTGCTGTAAACAAGCCGCAAAACATCACAAATGTATACAGGTGGGAAGTGATATCTCTTTTGAGACGCTTAACTTTTTACCTTTACTTTCTCAGATTTATTCATATAACATTGTCGAACAGCTGCAACAGTAGTAAACCTGGCAGATCCATGATCTCCAACGCTCAGCTGCCTAAGTTTGAACAGTTTTATAACATGAAACGTTAGAAGAGACATTTTTTTATAATGTCAAATGTAATCAACAAGTGTTTTCCCCTTTGTCATGGCACGAGATTATTAATTTCTGATAAACTTCCCCTATGCTATAGCTCATGAATCTGTATCCATACTGTGGTTCATGACTTAGAAGATGTGGTGACAGGACTATTGATACAGACTGCCGTCTAAAATTTCTTACAATCAGTACTGTAATGCATAAATAGCGTCTTGTATCTTACACAGTATGCTTAGAATAACGTTTGGCATTGTATATATGTCGCGATAAAGGTGGTAATTCAAGCGTTAAAGTGTCATTCTTATTGTATTTCCTGGAGTGGTGACTGTGACACTAAACATTATCATTATAGCGTGTCAAATGTCTCACCCCGTCAACATTTCTCTCCTCTGATGTGTCATGCAGTTAACTCTTCCTGTCTCGCATTCCATCCCAGTGTTTGGGTTTGAGATTCATGAATGAATGCAAATTTTGTTAGGACCGGTAGCACTTATATATATGTAACCTCAGCAGACTACAAGACTTGGATGGCCTAGCTCGGTGACGAGTCCACTTGGTCCTTGGTAACCGACTTCATGAAGTTTAGCTTATATTCAGTATCAGAAAAAAATATATCTGCAAAATTCTCCTCATTTCTCTCTAACGTACTGTACAGTCGGCGGCAGAAGTCCTGTCGCCTCACCTGCTTCACCGAGACATGCAGTGTTCATGGACTCGAGAAATACACACGTTAACTACACTTAATAATCTCGAGTCTATGAACATCGTGTGCCTCGGTGAAGCAAGTGAGGCGACAGGACTTTTGCCACCGACTGTACAGTGTTTCCTCAACTTCACAATTGCACATATTGCAGACCTTATATCCATAATGTCGTAAAAGTCAATTAAGGGGGTATATAGCACAATGTTTTGGGTGGTAAAGCTGGAGCAAATGATTCCTCCAAATTATATTATAGGCAACAGGATACCATTATTTTTCTTCATCTGGGTCTGTTTCCTGGCATAGTTTGAAGGAATCGAGGCACTACAGTCTATTAAAAGCATACTATCATCCCCTTAAACAGAACTGGCCATATATAAACAGAATTTAGCTAATACTGTACTACATCAAAGAATCATGGATACACCATATAGTCAAGTTTTTTGTCTGTAGCTGAGGGTAAATGTTCACAGTCAATATCAGTGGGTTGTTGTCTCTGATTGGCTGACCGAGGATTCATTTCTACTGATCATTTACCGTCAGCTTTAAAAAAAAAAAAAAAAAAAAAAAAAAAAATAGATATATATAGAATTGTCCACATTTCTTGATATTAATATAATCTCTTTTAACAAATGGCGACCGAGCACATTTCGCCTCTCAAAATTTTATCAGATAAAAATATTAAATGATGGGACAGAATAGTTCAGTTCGTATTTAAGATTTACATTCGTGGTGTTGACAATGGTATAGACAAACAACAGAGCCATCGTACCGGTACCACGCCATCGTATACACCATGAATGTTCTTGCATACGGCCAACAGTCCTAAAACAGTCTTATATTGTAGCCTATTAGGTGAACTCCTGAAATAGTAGTTGAAGGCACCGTAGATCTAGTTGTGTTATGTTGTGTTGTGTTTCTGGGGGTTGTGTTGTGTTGGCTACAGTGACATACGTAAGGGAGCTAATTAAGATTTTGTGGTCCAGTTGGAAGATACTGATTCACCTAAACTTAAAAAAATAGTAATAGTGGTAGTAGTAGAAGTAGTATTAGTAGTAGCAGTAGGAGTGGTAGTATTAGTGGTAGTATTAGCAGTAGTAGTAGTAGGAGGAGGAGGAGGTTTAGAAGTAGTAGTGGTAGTAGTAGTAGTAGTGGTGGTGGTAGTGATGTATAAGGTATAGTTTTGGTGGCGAAAGATAATGTTGATAATGTTGGTGATGGTGAAACAGCAATATAGCGATAAACAAGTTGAGTGATGTTATGTTGGTGTAGATATAGTGATGTAGTGATAGTGATGGTGAGTACATGGTAGCAGTGATGGTAATGGTGGTCAGTATGGGGGGTGGTAGTGGTAGTGGTGGTGGTGGTAGTGGTAGTAGTGGGACCCTGACCTCCACTGGATACTGGTGGTCTGCTGGTGGTGGTGGAGGTGGGTGGTATAGTAGTGGTGGTGGTGGTGGTGGGGAGGGTATGTGTGGCTGCAATGACTGGTTGGTACTGAACACACACACACACACACACACACAATGCTA
>JAWQEG010004003.1:0-2500 GCA_033782935.1 Petrolisthes cinctipes | reverse complement strand
ATATATATATATATATATATATATATATATATAAACAAGATGACGAAGACACCTTTATAATATGCTAATTGAAGATAAAATAAACGACTGACTAAGCCAATAAAAACAAAAACAGTTCAATGAACACGTTTAATTCCACAGCGACAGTGATGCCAGAAAAAAAAAATACAAACATTGATATCACGAGTTCAATGAAAACTTTAATTCCACAGCGACAGTGATGCCAGAAAAAAAAACAAAAACATTGAGATTACGAGCTATAAAGTGAAGTAAACAGTATATACGACGAACCTAAAGAATTTCTTCTTAAACTAGAGTGACATTTTGGTGTGTTATTGCCAAGAGCTGTGGAATGTAGTGTACCCAGTGGTATGTCCTATAAACATGTGGCAATAATAATAATAATAATAATAATAATAATAATAATAATAATAATAATAATGATAGTAAAATAGCTATATAACATTCTTTTACACATACCGTACAGTTTTGTCTTCTTTAATTTTTTTCTGTTTGTGTTATTATTATTTTTATTGTTATTATTATTAGCCTAGTAGTAGTAGTAGTAGTAGTAGTAGTAGTAGTAGTAGTAGTAGTAGTAGTAGTAGTAGTACTAGTAGTAGTAGTAGTATCACTATTTTTATTATTATTATGTTTTTTTTTCCTTTTTTTTTTTTTTTTTGGAGAGAGAGATTTTGTTACCGAATTACAGTTTACCGATCCCTCTCAAACTTTATACCACGAAAACACACATGCACCCTAAGTAAGAAAATGTGCTGTTGTGTACAGCCACAATGAAATAACCACCGACACTTTCTTTCCATCGTGCATTGATCTCAGTAGCCTATCATATCAAAATATTATCATACAACAACACCTTATTTATTTTTCCTCTCGTTACGCTTTTCCTTGTCCCTCTTTCTTCTGTTAATTCTGAGAGAGAGAGAGAGAGAGAGAGAGAGAGGAGAGAGAGAGAGAGAGAGAGAGAGAGAGAGAGAGAGAGAGAGAGAGAGAGAGAGAGAGAGAGAGAGAGAGAGAGAGTATGTGTGTATGTATGTGTGTGTGTGTGTGTGTGTGTGTGTGTGTGTGTAGATAAATAGATAAATATAAAAATACATACAGTATAGATAGAGTATATTATGCAACCTTATTCTTGAACTCTCAGTATTTTTTTATTTTATTTTTTCGCCATCATCTCCTACAAGCCTATCTTACTTTTTTTTTTTTTTTTTTCGTCATCATCTCCTACAAGTCTATCTTCCTTACTTACTTCTGTCACTTACACATTATAGTATAGAGCACTGTATAGGATGTTATGAAAGACTATAATATGATATCCTTGTCTCACCACCACCACTACTACCACTTACTTACACAACCTATCCTTCCATCCATCATATAGTTAAACTCCCTTTCTTTTCTTTTTTTTTTCTTTCTTTTTTTCTCTTTTTTTTTTTTTTTTTTTTTTTTTTTTTTTTTTTTGAGGGGGAGAGGGGGGGCAGACGTTTCCCTCCCCCCCCCTCCCCCTAGAAAGACCCTATACGCACACCTTTTCTTTTTTGGGGAAGGGGGGCGGGGAAGGGGGGGGTGGCAGATGTTTCCCCCCCCCTCCCCCTCCTCTCCCTGAATAAAGCACAGAAGAAGAATTACAATCAGACCCGATTTATACACACGAAAAAAAAAAAAAAAAAACAGATGAGAAAGTACAATAATATGCTTTTCCTTCCTTACTTCCTTTCCTTTCCTTTCCTAGTGCCTGTCTTGAAATTTACAGCAATATACACATGGTTCCTTAGAGAGTTAATTAATACACATCTTCCTTTAATTGTTTAGCTCGTTCCATCTTCAGTATTGCAAGACACACACACATACACCACGGTTCCTTAGAGAGTTAATTAATACACATCTTCCTTTAATTGTTTTGCTCGTTCCATTCTTCAGTATTGCAAGACACACACACATACACACACTTCCTTAGAGAATAAATACACATTCTTCCTTTCCCATTGTTTTGCTTGTTCCATTCTTCAGTATTGCAAGACACATACATACATACAAACTGATCCTTAGAGAGTGAAATTAATGCATTCCTTCCTTCCTTCATTTCTTCCTTCCTTCCTTCCTTCGTTCCTTCCTTTGCTTGTCTCTTTCTTTACCTTTACAGCAACACACACACACACACACACACACAGATCCTGAGACTAACTAACTAACTAACTAACTAACTAACTAACTAACTAACTAACTAACTAACTGACTAACATACTAACAAACTAACTAACATTCTATCTACCTAACTACCTAACTAACTAACTAACTAACCAACCAACCAACCAACTAACTAACAAACAAACACACTAAATAACATACTAACTAACCACTTAACTGTTCACACTCTCTCCAAAGAACAACACCCCCAATAGAATTATTATTATTATTATTATTATTATTATTATTATTATTATTATTTTTATTTATATTTTTATTTTTATTTTTATTA
>JAWQEG010004002.1:107500-322633 GCA_033782935.1 Petrolisthes cinctipes | reverse complement strand
CATCTCAGTCTGTCATATTCCCTGGTAATAATGTTGTATACACACTACCTCTTCTTACACCTATTTTCTTTTTCCCTCTGGCTGTTTAATTATGTTTGTCAATCTAAGAGTCTTTATAACCCAAGTGTGTATACTAATGTTATATATCCAAAGGCAATACATACATACATACATACATCTCCTATTGTAACACCTTCATCACACCACGATCACCAACCACTATCACTACACGAACATCACTACCACTATCATCACCACTATCACTATCACCACCACTACAACTACCATCACCACCACTACAAATACCATCACCACTACCACCTCTACCACCATCACACACACACAAACCATTACTATCACAATCACTAACAAGACCACTACAACTATCATCACCACTACCATTACCACCACTATCACTACCACTTCTACCACCATCACACACACCAACCATTACTATCACTATCACGACAAACACCAGAACCACCACCACTACTACTACTCTCACCATTTACTATCACGACCACAATTATCAGCACCAACAACACCTCCCTCCTCCTTCCACTTCATTACTACCACTACGAAAAAAAAAAAAAAAATCCTCCTAACACTACCACCAACCTACCTACCCATACAGCCATCCTGACTCATGACTACCACAGCATCCCCTTTACAGTTCCTTCTATACGTCTACCACTTCTAATAACACTTCCTCATTATCATTTAATACCACCACCACCACAACCACCAGAAGGACTAACTGAGCATCTTTTCCTTCCACAGAGGTGCGACCTTCACTCTCAGCACCATTACATAACCTGACTGTAGTAGCGGGACGCAGAGTGAAACTTACCTGTGTCGTACATAACCTTCGATCACACCAGGTAAAAACTCTCTCTCTCTCTCTCTCTCTCTCTCTCTATATATATATATATATATATATATATATATATATATATATATATATATATGAAATAGAGAGAAAATTGAGAGGGAGAATGTCTTTGGGTAAGAGAGAGGCAAAGAGAATATGTTAGTGCGTCTTCATCAGCGTGAAATGACACCCTCAGTTCCATGCACACTCCAGCCATCTATTCCTATATTCCCTATTTCGTGACAAGTACAGTTGCCTGACAAAGTTCCTTGATTCCGGACTATCTGTTTTTCCAGTTACAAGGAAGACATTTAACTCAATGTTGTCATAGGTATATTGGTGTCGATTACATTACAAATATTGAACATAATTTTTGACATTATGATTTTGACGAACGAAGTCAAGCAATAATATTATTGTACCATGGCCTCTGTTTACAGAGTCGGTCATCACCATTACATTCCTTCCCATCTACTCCTAATTTCTTTGCCTTCAGTTCAATACACATCTCAAATATTCAGGCATCTATTTCTTTATTTTTTATACATTGACATTTAGCGGCGATATACTGCTGTTTAGAGCACTACTGACATCCGTTTGTTTATATAATTTCTTCAGTTCATTACACATCTCATTCATCCAGACAATAATTTGTTTACTCTCTATGCCTTCGTAGGTGGCTTGGACACACTACAGTCACCGTGGCCGTGCTGTATTGACGGTGAACGGGTCTGTCATCACCAAGAACCCCCGAGTGGCACTGGTGAGGGAACGAGGGGGTGAGTTTTGGTCCCTCATCATCACCAACGTCACCCTCACTGACCAGGGGTCCTACATGTGTCAGATTAACACGGTACCCACAGAGAAACTCTACTTCCACGTGACGGTCGAAGGTGAGTGTCAGTTGTATCGTGTGTGTGTGTGTGTGTGTGTGTGTGTGTGTGTGTGTACTTATTCTTCACTATGAAGTACTGGTATGAGTGAATGTATGTGTGTGTATGCTGTGTAATTTCCTTTGCAAGTGGAGTTAGTTGAAAGATATAAGAACTTTTTTCTGATTGTTTGTTGGTTAGTGAACCAGATACCTCGGAAACGTATGGGTAATGTTTGGTCAAATTTTACAGGATGATTGAATATTCAGTTTTACTGAATTCAGGTCTAGTACCAAGTTCATGAATTAATGTAATTACCTTTTATTTTACTGGTAAAGAATAGGGTGAATATAGATTGGCACAGACGTACACCATATATGGCGTTTGTGAAGGTTCGCTCTTGGCCGAATATCATTCTAGATATTTATGTCATACCATTATCATCAATATCCGTATCCTCCTCCTCCTCCTTATCATAATCTCTTTCATCATCACTATACTGATAGCAGCAGCAGCAGCAGCAGCAGCCTTACGTTAATTAATTAGTCTGCTGATTGTCAATGGATCCTACCAACTTTCTCCAGTTCTTACTCCAAGTTGTCAGACTCTTTAACGGAGGGTGAGAACGAGTAGATGAGATGATGATATAAGAATCGATACCACGGGTTAACAAGACTATATTATATAATATAACCTAATGAATGATAGACGAATGTTTATAATTACTAATCCGTATTTTTCCTGTCTTACTCTGTAAATACATAAATGGTTCAGTTATATATGGAATTCCGTATTTGCTTATTATTCTGCCAATACACTTATTATTTAGCAGCATGTTCATCAAAGGAAATCTGTTACATAGTATAAATTGTCACTTCATAATGTTTCACTATGTTTGGTACAGCGAATAATTATAAAAAGGACTTATAGAAATAACGAATTCATAATATTGTTTATCCTAATCACAATCATTATAAATTGTTTAGAAAAAGAAAATTATTCAACTTTATGATAAGTTATAAAGCAGACTTGTTCACACTTCGACTCTAATAATCTTGATGCCTCCATAGTGTGTAAATTTGGATTAAAACAATTACGCGTCATTTGTTAATTATGGTACTTACGAAGCATTAGCGAAATTTTTATTGATAGTTATATTGCCGCTAAATAATGACATAAATAGCGACATGGCAGCAGCTTTACATTTTGCATTAGTTTACGTTATTGGTATCAGTGCTAAGTTTAACTGCTAAAAAAATACAACATTATTATTTTTACGCCTTTCGTTGTATATTGGATGTAAAGATTGTTCATTTTTTATATGGAAAATATGCCATAATATATTATGTTCTTACATGTATAATATGTACAATAAAGTCCAAAAATCATGTTAAGAATTATTGTGAAAACATCGGGTTAAAAAAATTTGACCTGTGTGTAACTATTATTTGGATTACAGTAGTAGTACAATGCCTTGTTGTATGTAACTGATTATCAGAGAAAACGACATCACGAGTTTTGCGCAAGTTTGTGCAGTACTCATAAATATATTTGTGTGCTCAAAAGATTATAATGAGGAAACAAGTATCTTTTGTTCACGAATACCCGAAATTCACTTTCTTGACTGAAGACTATTTATTTAATCTTCATGTGAATTACCTGATGCATTATGATATTCCATGTATATTCCTGATTATATTCATCCGAAGTTCTTGCATTAACATTGAAAAGTAGCTTGCATTCCTGATTACAATTGTAACATTATTTTCATTGATCAAGAGTGGAAAAATCACTGGTATTCCTGATATTTTATTGATAAGTTTTCTGCATCATCATTGTAAAATTGACTTGTACACCTGATGACCTCTGCGTGCACTGACAGATCCGCCACGCATCGTGAAGCCTCCCACGGACAACACGATTCGGGAGGGTGAGGACGTCAAGCTGAGGTGTGAGGCAAAAGGAGACCCCGAACCAGCCCTCACCTGGCGCAGAGAGGATGGCGGCCCCTTCCGCCTCAATCACACACAAGGTATTCGTAATCAAGTGACACTAACTCATCCAAACTAAGGTACAAACCTGATCCCTCACTCGTCCTTTAAGGTAGTGGGTTTCATGCCATAAATTTAAATAATCAGTAGCTCTCATATTCTCCCAACACAGATACTTAGATTGTTTTATGTTATCTGCCATGTCATCTAAGAGCAGACAGACACTTAAGTTCCCAAACTTCACTATAATAGAATCATTCAACTCTTCCTCCTTTCCTTCTATTTGCTTCGTATTTGTTGTCCCTGCTCTCCATCACCATATTCCTCGTCCTACAGGGTCTACCTAGCCGAGGGCGGTCTTTTTTTTTTGTCCTCTTTAATTCAGTGTTCTATAATACACACACCGATCCTTGGTTGTATCTAGACAGGTTGCCTTGGTTTGGTCTATTTCTAATGAAAGAACACTTGATAGTATAGAAAGCTTGCATTGCTACCCACCATCACCATCACTACTTCACCTACCACTCGTTTCCCATCCCAGTGGTGGAGGCTGCCGGGACACTGCTTCATCTAAGTGGTGTGGGTCGGGATGATGGGGGAGCCTTCCTGTGTGTGGCCTCCAACGGGGTCCCTCCAGCGGTGTCCGCTCGAGCACAAATCTCCGTTCTATGTAAGTGTTCAATCGAACCCTAACAATAGATACACAGACGGTATGTTTTATTGACCCGGTCCTTGTCGCTTGGTATAGAAAAGATTTAACTCTTTACCTAATCACTTTATCATAATAGTTCTTTTACAGTCCTCCTTAATTCAACTATATACGTTGTCTAGATGTTTTTAGCATAATATAGGAAAATCACACCTTAGACACCCCAGATTTATTAACTTTGACTGTTAACAGCTTGTTCTTAGTGCGAAATTGACGATTATCATTCCACTTCAAGGTTCACAATGGGTAAGTAACACTGTATATTGATTAGATAATTGCCTGTTATTTGCTTTCTTTAGTACTCACATCTCCCGTCATAGTTGCAATAGATAACTAATCAATGCAAAGTCATGTTACTCCTTTCACTACTCACATTTCCCTTTAAATTTGATACGGAACGTTTAGCTCAACATTTTACTATGATCCTCGCGTCTTCATATATCACATGTTTTCCCTATGACTTGGGTTACCTACAGTCGCGCCTGAGATGGTGAACGTGGTAGGAGTGGTGTGGGCTGAGGCCGGGAGTCGAGCCGTGTTGGAGTGCAAGTACCGAGCCTTCCCAGCACCAAAAATCTCTTGGACCAAAGATGGCGCCCTAGTCAGCCACCTCGGTAACCTTCACACACACATCTTTATCCAGTCAACCCAGTATTTCTCCATCAATAAGGGCATCCTAATACAAGTGTTTCATTATTATTAATTAACCTGTTTCGCTGACTATAAGAAATAAGTATTCTAAGCAAGTGTAACCTGGATGGAACTTTAATGAAGGTTGAAAAAACACACGCTAAGATATAAAAGACGCCCACGTAATCCGTTTCTTATGAATATCTTTTATTTCAAGGGATAATCTCTTGAAGTCATATTGAAAGGATAATAACTTCTCCAAACAATACCATGAAACAGGCCACCCCAATAGAACCTATACGTGTTTTAGAGTATAGTTTGAAACAATCAGTATCCCTCCAATCTGACCACAAAGGAGTTAATATCCCCTTAGCTTGAATCATTATGAACTATAGATGATGTTTGTTTACCTGCGGAAAAGCACTGTCATTCAAGGGGCACATGTCTGAATTTTTTTTCTTTTCTGAAAGTCCTAATCTTGCGAATCTTAAATCTTTACTGATGAGACAACTTGGATATAATATATTGTTCATTTCTTTACTGAGTCAGTAGTATACGGATTTAATGAACGTTGGCACCACAGTGTTCGGTTATACTTTTGCAGATTAAACAAGCTATCGATTACTACTGTATTCTTCTACCGTCCTCCATGCTCTTTGTAATCCTCTGTTCTATGAATTTGCCTCTGTAGATCTTTGTATTAATCAATACTTATGAAATTAATATGCCTCTGTACTCGTTTAGACTTCACTTCTTAGTATCTTTTGTTCTCCTTAGTATCTTTTGTTCTCCTTAGTATACCTCTTTTCTCATTAATATTCCTGTATAATCCATTTTACTTCCCAGAACTTCTAACTACAATAGTGTCATCTTCAGGAAAGTCTCGGGAGGAATGGGACAATCTTGGGTCTGGAACGTCGACCTTCGTGCTCAATAGTGTGGACGCTGAGAGCTTTGGTCACTATCGGTGTTCGGCTCGCAACGATCTCGGCTCAAACTCCACCATCCTCACACTTACTGGTATGTGAACAGGAATGAAGGGATGAAGGGTACTGGGCTGGAGAAAATAATATACAGTAGGAAGGTAGACTAGAGTAGAAGGACATAGGAAAACGTTATTAAGGTTGCGGAAATGAAAAGGAAAACTGTGTAATGAAACGATGGAATGATGAAAAGGAGAGAATTAGATGACGAGGTGTATTGTAGTGGTGAACGTATTGGATGTGACTGCATCTGCAATTGCCCAAACGTGAGAACACGCAAGAATTTCTCACTCAGCACTTCCGTTTCCTATATACCTCACTAACTCCATTGCTTCCTGCCACTTGAACCGGAATCAATGCAGGAGGAACGAATTTGGTCCCTGATTGAATATTTCTTGCCTCTTGACTGGGTGGATGAAGAGGCTGGCCCGTAGATACAAAATACTCTACTACACCTTGGCCTGCCTGCGAAAAGAACTACAGAGGATTATACAATTTTTCTCATATGTCCAATAAACCCCTAATCACCACCAGCGCCAAAATACTAATGAGGCCTACTATTTCAAACACGGCTGTATACTGTGTGCTGTTAAAAGTACGGATGGAATTATCACGACCATTCTTTCCTTGAGAATCATCGCAACTATTCTATCCTTCAGCATCTTCACTGCCTCTACCTTACACCCATTACATCATCACTAGTACTCCTTTAAAGACATATTGGGATATTAGTCTATTGTTTCAGAAATTATGCCAACCACCATCCAACATCACAACCACAACCACAACCATCACCACCACCACCACCACCACCACCACCAACATCACTACACACTACAATCACACCCTTAATCACATATGTTGACGCTGTGTTATTTTTTCAGAGATTATACCAACTACAACCACTACCACTACCACCACTACGACAACTACCACTACAACCACCACAACCACAACTACTCCGAGGCCCCAAGTGAGGGAAGGGGCCAGGAGAGAGCTGAACAAGATCTCTATATTTGCTAACTCCTCGTCTTCGTCTCGCTTACGTAAGGATTCTCTCTCTTGCACCTGAGCATCTGTAATCGGCACCTGTCGTTAAAGCCACATGCGAGGAAAGTCATAGATGGACTGAGAAATGACGATGACCCATTACAATAACCCCAGGCACATTACATAGGACTACAGTAAGGGTCATCGTCACTGCCCCAGCCTCGTCTATGAATTTCATTGCAAACGGCATTAACTCTCACTGGCAAATGTTCTGTCTCCAAACTTTGACTATGAAGGGGTCTTAAAGTTGTGGTTATGCTTAAGGGAGAGGTTACAGAACAACTGCTTTAAAGGGGTAATCCTTCGTGGTCGAATTGGAGGGCTACCGATTTCTCCAAAGTATGCCAGGAAGCAGTATGACCTCGGCATACGAGTATATCTGTTTTTTCAGCATACTTTGACGAAATTTGTAGTCCACAAAGGAAAAATAAATAGTATAGATGATAGATGTGACGGCTAACCTATTTTGCTTAAGATGTTTGAAAGATATGTAATGACATTGGTTTTTTTTTCCAATTTTTAGCTGCAATACAGATTTTTCATGAATGTGTGATATATTTAAGTGTTATTTAAGGTATCTTATTATGTCTGGAACACCTTATATGGTGAAATTATTCCCTTAATGATACACCTAACTCATTTAGTGACCATCACTCTAAATTACTCCCCATCTCCCTACTTCATCGTCCCCCCTCCCCTCCCAACGCCTACAAGGAGTGACAGGCATCCCCCCGGCGGTTCCCACTGACGCCGCCCCCCATCGCTTTATACAGGAGGCAACCCCCCCGTCCAGTGACCCCCACCCCCACCCCTACCCTGGTGAGTTCCCGCCCCTCGCCAATTGTTTTTGTGTTTCTGGCTCCCGTGTAGGAAACGTATAGGGAGTCGCAGCATAAGTTTCCATCTTTTATTAACGTGTTCTTTTGTGTCGTACAGAAGGCAAGTTAACATAGGATCACAGTACAGGTTCCCGTCTGTTCTCTGCTCGTATAACACCCTCGCTGGTACTGTAACAGCTGCAGTGTTTGGGAATTACCCTCACTTCCCTCCGTCTGTGGCTGGGTACCAGTTCGGAAGTCGAGACGTGTGTGTGTGAGGGTAGTAGTTGACCTGGACCCAGTGTCCAGTGTCGGAACATTAAATAAAAAAAATATTTTATGGGAGAAATGGATGGCAGCTGATTTTTCCAAACTCTCAAAGAAACAGATTGGCATGTTGTCTTTGTATGGAATCTGTTCTGGTGCATTGTTTGAAAGGCTAAGTAAACTCCAGCTCACTCACAACAGATGGCCCCTTACATCATGTTGCGTTGGTCAAACATATTATCCATAATGAAAGCAGTTTTTTACTAATAAATCGCTATTTTTTATGCATAGTAGTAAGGGATGCTTCCCTATAAGAAGAATATCGTCTGGTGAGAGTTTAATATGAATAAGAAAGATAAATCTACAGTACTTGAACTAAATAACTTCATGAAGTCAAATTAAATTCTCATTCAATGTCATGTTGGCGAAAATGCACCAGGCAGACGGATATTGTACAATTCCTCGATTAAACCCCGACCAATTTGTGTGGCAATTGAACCCCTCACTGATATTCCAGGTTGTACCCCTTACCATACTCCCAATTAGCCTAATGAGTTTGTTCATCAGTAAAAAAGATACATATATCGTCAGGTATTGTGCATACGTTAAGCGAAGTAAGTAATCTGTTGTGGGTAGTTTGGAGCTTACTTAGTCCTTCAAACTATACCATAATATACATCCCACAGTCTTATTGGAATAGATTCTGCTTTGTGAAATAGTTTGGAGGACTCCGTAGTCATCCAGGTTACCACAGTAAATTACTCCCTTTAAAACCTGTGCTGCAGTGCATGCATGGCCTCACTAAGGTTTGCATATTATCCTCGAGGTAAAAAAAAATTAGTGAGGTGACATAATTACCTGGTCCAGGAGTTGAGCACACTCAGCTTAATGTAAGTAACTTTGCATAAGATGTAGATGAGATTGTAACAAGATAGGTCACTTCAGAGGAGAGCTCCCAGGATTTTTAAGCAACCGAGGTTTAAGCTGCGTTGGCAAACTCTATGGATACAGACCCATGTTTTTGCCCTCATTCCCTCCTCAAAGAAATCAATGGCTAATTATTTAATCCTGGATCCAAATCCCTGATCCGGATCTCTCCCGTAATCTACTTACTTATTGCCGGTTCTGACAGCCAACACTGGTTAAAAAAAAAAAAAGAATCAACAAAAAATTATTTGCCTAAACCTGTTAACAGACAGATAAGCAGACAAATTAAACCAGTCACATAGCCCCCTGGTAGAGATAGTAAACAGGAAAAACGATTCTATGGACGGAGGTAATCATATGCTTAATAATTTTGACGGAGATTTATTTTCCCTCTGATTGTTTCATTTAGTCTCTCGTCCATCTCCTCCCCAACAAGTGAGATCATACATACAATAATATGTGTATGTGTGTAAACTGATAAGTGTATCCTCGGGCACACAGGAACAACACACCAATCTCAGTCTCCACGTCACTTCAGGATGTATGTAAATGGAAACTGCATCACTGTCCATCTAATCCGTCGTCTTTCTGTTAGAAGGGACATGATATGAGTGATATTGTTGTATATAATGTTTGTGTGAGAGTTAGAATATAGCCATGTTTGAATACATATAAGTAATTAAAGGAGAGATTGTATATATTTGTGCCAACCGAGCATTAAAAACATTATCAAAATGGTAATGGCAATATACACAACCTTTCCATGGAAGTACATGTTATTCTCATTAAATTCTAATGTCATATTGGCAATTGCTTTAATTACTATTTTTATCATGACAGTTTTGTTACCGTACCATTGTTATTACTACTGTCAACATGAGTATTATTAGAAATATTACTAATTAATTTCTTGTTAATGCCAATATCATCACCATTACGTTTATTAACATTATGATTTTATAAACATCCTCGTATTTATTATTATGCCTAGTATTATAATTGCACTACAGTAAATGGGGTAATCACACGAGGACGAATTGGAGGGATGCTGATTCCTCCAAACTAAATACCAGGAAACAGGAAATATACGAGTAGGAGACTAGTTTTGTAGCATAGTTTGGAGGAATCAGTAGCCTCCATCACTTGAAATGATTATTCTCCAAACCTGCTAACACAACACAACACAACACAACATTCACTGCCAGATGTACTGACTAATACTGACTATTACTGACTCTCCTTGGTGTTGCAGAGGTAGCCAGCATGTCTGGTGTGGGTCTGAGGTGTTGCTCGTGGCTGACCCTCCTGCTGACCTGCTGCCTCCACCTGCTGACCACCATCCTGCTGCCTCAACACCTGCTGATGCTGAGTGGCGTGCCTGTCTTCATCACTGCATCCCTACACTCTTCTTGCTGACCCTTTTGTGGTGCTCCTTCTCTGCAAACTTTCCTTGCTGACTTCTTTGTATTTACGGGGATAGTATACTTTGGGTACATAAGAGCGCCTTGATTCCTCCAAAGTTTGCCATGCAGGAAACAGGAGGAGCAGATGGACAAAAGTAATGTTGGCCTGTTGTTTGGAATGGTTTGGAGGGATTCATAATTTTGCTCCAGATTTACCAACCAACACTGTACTACCCTCATAAGTACTCGTTCTACTTCCTGAATCTGTGCTTGAACTTTTATTGTTGAGTCTGGGTGGGTGTCCTCTTGGTTGTTCGTTTAAGAATGGGATTCTCTTATTGGTGAATTGGAAGGTCTGTGATTCTTCCAAACAATGCCAGGACACGAACAACCATAATGTTACTTTAATTAATGAGAGATCTGTTTCGCGGCACAGTTGGAGGAATTAGGAGCCCTCCAATTTACCCTCAAAAGAATCTCCCCTTAAGAGAGTATTCTTATGTCGGCGAATGGAAGACCATGCATATGATTTCTCCAAACTATGCCACAAAACAGATTCCCCCATCACCACCACCATCATCACTAGTACACTAAGGTATTTATTAGTTTGTTTCCTGGCTAAATATTTTGGAGGAATCAATAGCAGCCCTCCATTTCTTCCACAACATATAAAGAGTCCCTGATTGATTAGCCACATTGATATATCTGGTCATTTCCTGGTTTAGTTTTTCATTCGTTTCTTGAGTCACCATAATATTGACTTCTTATTATAAATTCTGTTTTTTGATTAATTAAGCATATTCATCCACCTCTTGTCTCTACACGCCCTACACCATCTGACTCTACACATAACATTACACCTTTCTCCTCTACACATCCAAACACTTTCTAAAGACTTTACACTTCATCTTCTGACTCTGCTTATCCTACACTTTCTAACTCTACACATCCCTACACCTTTCTACTCTGCACATCATACACCTTCCCACTCTACACAACCCTTCCTACACCTTCTGTCACTACACCCTACACCTTTCTCATCTATGCATCCCTACACCACCAACAGCAAACACTCCATCACTACTCTCTCTCTCTCTCTCTCTCTCTCTCTCTCTCTCTCTCTCTCTCTCTTGACTCAACCCATTCCATCACCTTCTATATTATCTTCCCCTTCATATACATCTAACCTCATCCACTTTTGATTTCAGTTACTTACTATTTATTGATGCATTTTATCTTCTACATTTTGACTCACCATGTGTTTTCTTTAACTGCTGTCCTCATCTGGTTCATTTGCTTCTATAACTCATTAATTTTGCTCTCACTTATGACTATCAACTTCTTCCTGGCACCACATGACTCCACACTTACATTTCAGCCTCATGTCTGTTATCTAAGCTCCTTCAGGCATATTATCTGTTCACAACTTTGCATGGGTTGGTTCGACTAGAAAGTGTGTCTTGTTATGTAGGTGTTGCTGAATCATATATCACTGTTACATGATATACAACTGGTGTGTGTTTCGATGTGAGCCAGTAAAGGGGGATGTGCAGATGGAGAAAATGCATTTGTTTAATATTCAAACATTACATTCATTAACGCCTGAAGCCCGAAAGTACGGTGTGACACAGTTGTATTGAATCAACCTAATAGAAGATGTAAACTATACGAATATGACTGTTGGTTTACCTGCCTCCTGTTACTGCTTAGGCTAGATCTTGAGCACTGTAAAATTTTAAGGAAGGGTCATAACCTATCTCCCCTTCTTCATACACATATCATAACCATTACCAAGACGGACGGACATCCAAGCTTGTGTAATGGGTTAGCATTTCCCTGTTTCCGTTTGTCCTTGGTAGTGTTTACAAATATGCAGCCTATTTAGATACTTTAAGGAGAGTGCGAGCAACAAGGGCGGAATATACGACAGATGTAATATGGATTTTTTGCCTTACTGGTTCGTGCACTAATAATGTCAGAAGCTACAATATAATCTTTATCTATGTTGCTGCATAGCTATTTTGTTACATGTTTAATTATTATAGTGACAAATTGTGTTTCTTTATATGAAATCTATCCAATAATACTTGTGATTATTTTCTAGCCAAGACCAGTCCATCGTAGAGCAAGAGAATTCAAGTGATATGAGCAATAGTTCCACCTGTGTGAAATATACCTTAATTTGCAGATCCAAACCGAGGTAACCTATAACTCGTACTGAACATGTCAAGATACAAGCCATACCTGGTGTAGTGTAGTCGAAATTGAACTTCACCAAAATATCTATATTATTATTATTATTAAAATAGACCAGAGATTCAAAGCTGTCCATCGTTGTAATTATTAAAGATGCTAACAGAATTCCAACAAATGTATAATATATATCAACGTATGTAGACTCAGCCCCTGTCGACTTCACATGTAACAAAGGTCACGGTTCATGTTTGTACTTTGACAGTAACGATAGAATAATTTTAGGTGAAGGTTTTAGTTTGGCTGTACCTCTGACGTGAACGAATTCGAGCACCACATAAAGAATCAGATTCATATATCAAGCTACATAATACCATTTAAGCAGTTAAAAGGTACTCAGTCATTCGTAAAGTACAATAACTACTTTCATTTACAAAGAGTATATGACTGCATTCTTAACTCACTCAAGATCAAGAAATTGTTGGTCATCTTGGGAAGACCGTGTTTCAGCATCGCTTCTCTGCCCGGTCTCAATATCCCTCACAACAGGAGGGATAACTAATGCAGAAGAAACAGTATCGACATTTTATCAAGTGTAATAATGGCACTGTAATGTCAACACCAAGGAAGAATTATTCTGGTAACTACAAATGTTGTTTTTTTATACTTAAAAAACAACATTACAATGGTCATTTAATTTTTGTACTTTAAAATTAATATTGTACTACTGTGTGAACAATTTTCACTGGAATTTCCTCCGTGAACTAAAAATGTTTTGCTCTTTGCAGACAGACATACATACAGACAGACAGCCAGAGCAATGAGGAATATGCACGAGTACATTTAATATTTAAGTAGACTAAGAAAACATAACATGTCATGGGTATATCATTATTTTCATAGCTTGGTTGATATAAAAATAATTTTTATAGTAAAGCTATCGCGTCCCAACACAGACAAACCTAGTGAGTTAAAAAAGGATTTTTATGGGTGCTGGACTGTCGATAAACTGGATCTGTGTACGAATTCCTTCAAACTCTGCCACAAGAGAGATCACTTACTTTATACTGAGGCAGTGTTTGGTGCAAATTTTGAAGGAATGACTTGCTTTCAATTGACTCACGTAACCTATACCTAAAATAGACTCACCAACACGAATCCCCAGAGACGAACATTTCTTGTCCTCCCAGAGCGACACAAGACACTGCCACCTGGGAGCTTGAGTTGAATTCTTTTTTGGTTCGTCTCCCTTCGGGGGAGAGGGGTGGTATTACCTGCAGGGACGTGGGCAATACTTTCAGGGTTTGGCACCCCTTTGGACCCGATCTAATATATCTTTTTTTTCTTCAGCTATCCCTCCTTTTATTCCTTTTCCTCCGTGTTTGCTTTCCTTCCTCTCAGCCTCTTTCTCCTTTGTGGTATAAGGTCTGTCTACCCTAGTAGAGTATTTTCTTCCACTTTATAATATTTGGTTTGCTTGCTTATAGTTTCAGTGTGTAATTTGTCGTCAGCAATATAGAGGCTACTAATTCTCTAAGCTGTGCTACAAAACAGGCCCCATAGTTGTGCGCTGAAGAAGTCCGTTTCCTGGCATAATTTGGAGGGTTTATTGGCTCTCAAAGTTGCTGACAACAAACTAGGCCATCGATGAACAAGGGAACGAGGGCATTTTTTTCTCTCCCCCTCCCCCCCTCACTTGTACACAATTATTATGTTGTAACATATTCGTCACTTAGATAGTAATAATGAGAGTGCTAGGAAGTAGTGGAGGATCATTGGTTGATGAAGAATATTTGCAAATCTGAAGCAACAGCTGAAGCACTGCACGCTCGGAATATCAACATCTCCAATCACTAAGTACGAAGGAAAACAAAATGAACTCTTGACTATCGTTCAGTGTTATAAGATTCTTTGATTGTGCCACGCTACATAGGACAGATCTGGCGTTAGATCACTTTCATGGGTAGTCCACATCCACTTAAAATAAATTATCTATTATTATTATTATTATTATTATTATTATTATTAAAATAGACCAGAGACACAAAGCTGGGAGAGAGTGCAAGCATTCTATCAATCCGAGGACCCCATCCCCATGAATTCATCTGATATGATTATTCAGTATAATTACAGTACAGAACGAAAGAGAATCTGTACTGAATTATGCATATACTCTTACCCATTTTGATGCCATCGTAATTTGTCTTGATCAACCACTACATGAAGCAAATGTTGTAAACGACTGTCACAAAGACTCATAAATACGAAAGGGAAAGTATGCAAGTATACTTCTACTGCTAAAGAAATTATGAAGAGGCTGAAAAGCAGAGTTGGTTAGATCCCCAGTGGCTCAGGGAAGTAGCACCAAGAATTAAGACGATATCTAGTATATATTTCCATCAAATTTTAATTCCCTCGTCACTCGTCAAAATCACACTCCAGGACTCACTTAGTATATCTTAACTTCTTTGAGAGGCAACCCATCAATAACTTCCGCGACTGAAATGCACGAACTAGGTGTTTCAGATTGAACATGTGAGAAGAAGTAAAAGTGCACCAGAAATCAAAAATGTTTGTGGACATATTATACTATTGGCTGAACTTCTAACTTCGTGTCACATGAACATCTTCATTTTTTGGACGATCATGTAGACGGGCATCAATAACATGTGATGTTAATTTTACCAATGTCGGCTTTGTAAAGACTCTTGTTCAGCATGATGTCATACTTGCCATGTTTCCTCGAACATTGTTCAATTAACAAGACCAGTAAGAAATCAAACATAGTTGAAAGTGTTGAGGAAAAACAAAAGAAACTTTATTTGTGATCAAAGGATGCGTTGAACACGATTAGTATGACGCCTGTTTATAGCTGCTCTGATGGACTTGATAATTATATAGATATATAGCCTATAAATGAACAACAATACTGTGTATGTTATGTTTCCTATAACCGTATTACTTGTGTTGATTACTGGTAAACTTACGACAAATTAGGCTACGTTCGTAAGAAAACATTTCGGTACTATTGTAATGTTGCTAACAAAAATTCTTCCAAAAAAATCTCACTTTTGTACCTCCTCTCATGATGCACATTATTTTCCTCCATTTATCTCGATTTAGGTATAGCGAGGTAGTAAGAAAATAAAACTTAAAAAAAAAAAAAATCTTCTTTCTCTGCATCCTGTATGTGGTTTTTGTTTTCATGTCCTGAGCCTGAATCTAGTGAGGTAAAAATAGGATCCCCAGGTCAGATTCTTTTATCTATAATGTGCTGTAAATGGCATCAGGTGTCTCGCATTTCTACACTTTCATACTCATTCTTTAACTGTTTGTGGATATTCCAAAAAATGTGTAATTATATTATACTTTTGTGATAATTAATACACGTAATTGCAAATGTTTATCTCGTTGCGCATATAACTGATAAAATTTCTCAGAATTTACTGATAAGGAAGCAAGGAGGACTTTATCAACAACTGTAAAACATGGCCTGTGTAAGATTTTATATAATATCACAAACACCAGCAAAACATTAAATGTAAACTTACATAATTTGTATTTCTCTAGGTCTTTGCATGCTCTGCACTTTTTATTATTTATGTTCTTGTGCGCTAAAAATAGTATTGAATAAACGCTACTGAATTTTACTGATTTCTTCAAACTATATCACGAAACAGACTCCCTAAGTACACGTGCTGGCATCTGGCATAATGTGCACCAATCTGTAGCCTCCAATTCGTTTACATCATCGTACCCAACCAATGCATCATCTACAAATACATTTTCCTTTTATTCGTCTGAAATTAATTAAGTTTGCAGTCTTCAAAATGTTGATAAAAGTTTAACTCCTGAAATATACATTGGATGGTTATTGATGCCTCCAAACTCTGCCAGGAAACGAACGACCTCCGTGCTTTATTAAAAGGGAATCTATTTAGTCACATTATCCCTTCAATTCACCAACAAGAGAGTCTCCCGATAATGTTTGGATAAAAGAATTTTGAAATGGTGATGTTAGTAAGTACCTCCTGAAAATACATAATGTTTGTGAACAAGGCTTTTGAAAATGTTGATGCAAAAAGTAGCTACAATTATCGTAAAAGCATGTTGCTGGAATGTCACACAGGTTCCACGCCAAGCCAAATATCCCATTAGGCTCATGTACGGTAATTGACGTGTGTGTGTGTGTGTGTGTGTTATCATGTCTGCCTGAGTGTCTGCGGGTGCGTGTGAATTTGTGTGTGTGTGTGTGAGAGTATGAGTGTGTGTGTTCGTGTGCGTTTTTGTATATGTCTGCTTTTGCGCGTGTATGTGTATGTGTACACTGTGCAGCACCAATACATGTGAGTGCGCCTGTGTGCATCTGCCTGCATGTTAGTTTTTGTGCGTGGGTCTGCCTGCGTGTGTGTGTGTGTGTTTGTACGCGGGTGTGTGTATGCGTGTGTGGGTAAGCGAGGAGGGAAGAAGAGAGAATAATTGATGTAATTACATAACCGAGGGCAATGAAGCGAACAGATCAGTCAATGTGCCTTTGATGGACACCGGGTTCACAAGTTAATTTGAATATAATTTGAATATGAGGCTTCATGTGGACCAGTAATGTAATCAGTCAAGCTCGGCGGAAAATAATTGATGTCCTCGATCAGTGAAGAGTTATGGGCGTATTCTCTTTTGGTCGGAATTAGAGGGCTGCACATTTCTCCCAACTATGCAATCAAACATATCCCTAAGGTACCAGTATACTGAGGTACTAGTTTTGTTTTCGGACATAGTATGGAGGAATCGGTTTTCCCTCACATCGCCAACCAATATCAGATGACCACTTCTACAGTCATGGCCAAAGGTTTGGTGTGATGTTACAGAGTCTGGAAGCCGACGTGATATAAACAATATGAGAAGGTCATTAAACTTTCTCGTGATGGTAATGAAGGTCAACTGATTCCTCCACAATGCACCAGGAAACATTGGCAAGGCGTCAGTACCTTAGTCCGTGTGTGTACTCTATAAAAATGAGCAAGAAAATATTCCCCAGCCACCAAAGTGATTGACGTGACCCCGGGTGACACAAACAAAACTTTTTCACTGTGCCTGTACAATGTTTGCCAGAGGTCTCATAAGATTATTGATGATGGTAAGATAAGTTTACAAGTTATGATAAAAATGTGGACAAGCACCAGTTTTGCTGCACGACAACCTCTACTTGGCTCTACATTCATGCTTACATGGTTATATACATGCTTACCTTTGCTATACTTGCCCGCAGACTGTAGGGAATGTTGGCAATGAAAACCACGATATCTACTAATGAAATTTTACAAATCTAAAATTAGATTACCTCCATTATGACTGAACAAGTATGCAATTAAGAAGTATTGAAGAACAGTATCAGTAACAAATAATACAGTATATACATGATGATGGATTTTATCTCGTATATTGACTTCAGTAACACCAAGAGGGAGAGCATCGGCTTGGAAAAGTGGCGAGATGAAAAGCTTGACTCTATGTCAGATAAAATATATTAAACAATTTATTTTCCTCAGCTGTGTTCATTTGCTACATTACTCTCAGTTGTCAAAATAAGTCCCGTGCAGTGGAAGGTATATCTATTCTTTTTGCCTGGTAATTTTATTCGCGTAACAAATGAAGCAAATGAACAGCTGGCGGACATTCAATTAGTTAATGTTATGAAGCCTAAAGACCTGACATTAACATGAAAAATGCCATCATTAAGATAGAGATATGATATAAAACTCACGATTTCATTTGCCTTTTGGGTCGAGGTTTTCCCCGTCCCAAGTCCAATTGTCTGGCCAAAACCAGAAAACAATTATATATTACGCAAACGTATAAAAAAAGAAGACCGATAATATTGATGTCGTATCTGCATTATAAAGAATTTTTGCAGTCACATAAACTGTATTCATAATATTATTTTGATATTATAATAATACTAATAATAATAATAATAATAATAATGAACTGGAATTATTATAATGCTAATCATAAAAATAATTATAATAATAATATAGTTATAATTATGATACAAATGATTAATATATTATGATTATAAACATAGAAATACAAATATTACAATATTTATTATAATAACAATATCTATAATCCAAATAATAATGATAGTTGTGATAAAACTTTTGTTAATTATAAATCTTATTTATTATTAATGAAAAAAATAATATACATGGAAATAATAATATTCATAATAATATAAATAATGATAGAGGTAACAATAATAGCTATTGTCACAAGCACTGAGTTAGCGTCCATTTGTTTCCTCAGTAGGAATACATGACCTACAACAACACAGAAACAGCCAACCAAACTTCTAAGATAGGATAGACCAGGAGCAAGAGAATAACCTCGTTGTTACTTGGTTAATCAGTAGTATGGAGTGTTCTCAGTTATTCATTGGAGAAGGAACAACACCGTATGAGAAGCCATTAATGACCACGTTTCAATACTACATCTTCAGGTCAGGTCAGGTCAGCAGTATAGGCCTCCCTCTCCTTATATAGGTGTTATTCCTTATCCATTCACCCCCTGGGGTAGGGGGCTACCAATACCTCCCCACTATCCCTACTTGTCGTAAAAGGTGACTAAAAGGGGCTTTTACTTTTCCAACTGTCCTATTTTTGTTGTTGTATCTTTTATTCTTTTGTACTTACTGTTCCACCTCTCAAGTACCTAAGGTTCTTCCTCGGGTGCCATATCACCTCGCTGTTCGGCGCCTAATATCAATCAATCATTGAATCAATAAATTCTTATCCATTCTGTCAAGCTAATGCATATCTTAACTCAGCTATTAATTGGACCTATTTACTAATGAAGACATTGCATTATTTTCTAGGTGACGGCATCCAAACTATACTGGAGGGATGAGTCAATGGTGTAGGCCTGTTGTCATTATATAGATACAACACAGACAGGCAAATTGTGGCTCTAAGAAGGTCCAAATCAATGACTGGCTCTCACCCTCATATGAACTACAGGTGGTGTTCCTTTTTTTTTTATCATGCCTTCCCTTTTTATGATGAAGTACTAGTTTCTAATTATTATACATGTATCAATGGAGACAGTTCTGCTATCTCTGGTAGATTTGTGTTTCGTGAACTGTAAAATTGACATGACTAACAATCAATCATGTCAGATAAATTATTGAAATATATTACATGTTGTAAATACACTACTGTATGTTGCAACTCACTGAATCTGTGACTGTACAGAGCCACAAATGAATGTAAATATAAACAAGTAGTTGGCTATGGTAATCAGAAGTGGTGACAGTCGGCCTCGAGAAGAAGGCATCATGCATACAGGAAATACATTACAGTACTCAGCAAACATACATACATATGTATTGACTTTCCATTTTGCATAAAGATGTGGATAAAAGGTAAATGTAAAGTATGCACGTACAGTACGAAGTAGGAAAATTACAAAACAGGAAAGTCATCGATGAGATAGTTATAAAAGCAACCACTTCGAGCATGTCCAGATAATTTACTAATTTTATGAAGGCCAAATGACTCATTAACGATAAGATTTTATTTTTTCTGGAGAAGTTTTTCATCATCTGCGGTGAGTGTTTGAAAGCGTACTATTTGGTAGTAATCGCATGGATAACATTGAAGAGGTATGTAATTATTAGATGAGTCCCCCCACTCGATATATAACATTTTCTTTTAAGGAAGAGAAAAAGAAAATTATAATTTAAAGGGGTGACTTATAGAGTGTTGTAAGCACAAGTATATAATTATATATATATATATATATATTTTTTTTTTTTTTTTTTTTTTTTTTTTTATGTATTGGAAACAGAGTAAGGATAGGGAAGCTTGGGGGTGATGGAGTAGGGAGGAAGAGGGAGGATTGGGGGAGAGGACAAAGGGAGGAAGAGGGAGTAAGGAGGAAAATGGAGGGAAAGTATAACAGATGGGAAAGAGAAAGAAATAGAGATGAATATTTATGAATAAAAGAGAGAGTGAGAGAGAGAGAGATTGCGGGAGAGGCGGGTAGAAGGGAGGGACTGGGGAGGGAGGGGGTGGAAAGAGACGGAAGGAAAGAAAGAAAGGGAGGAAGAGAGAAAGGGTGAGAATGAATGGTGGAGAAGAGGGAAGAGGGAGGGAAAGTTAAGGAAGGAGAGAGAGTGAGAGAATGAAAGGGAAAGGGAGGAAGGGAGAGAAGGAGGAAGTGCTTGAGAAGACGAGGGGGGGGGGGGTTGGAATGTAGAGAGAATAGCGGGGCCTCGAGGGTCGGGGATTCTGAACCAGTCTTGGGATTCGAAACAATGATCTATATTCATTAACCGGAAATAATTTGAACTTTTAGCGAACCATATTATAGTACCATATCACGTTTTGCTATCATGAATACATAGGGGATGGGTACAATTGATAGTGCCCGATCTATATGTCGAGGCACTTAATGTGATGCTTCGAGACTCATTCTTCGAAGCATGGGGGAGGGGAGGAAGGGAAGGGAAATGCTTCCAATACCAGCCACCAGGCCCACCAGTTTTCTTTAGTATTCGTGCAAGATGTGAGAGTGAGTGCATGTCACAGGCCTCGTGGTCACAGATTCTTCCGTCTTTTCCCAACGAAATATTTGTCGTCGCGTGAGTGTGTGCGTGAGATTGTACAGTGTTCAATACATAGACAGATTTGACGATATTATAAACTATATCTTTACAGAATCATATCCGATATAAGGTGTGTAAACACGTGAGGGACGCTAAACAAGGTGTGGTTAGTGTGTTATTATAGCAGTGCAGTGTGTTTACATATTGGTAGTACAAGAATACTGGGAGTTTTTCAGCGGGATCAAGTTTGCATCCAAACACGTACTCGAACAACGAGAAACAGCTATACGACGCCGTAGGAAGGAAAATCAAGGTAGGTTTGAGGATTATTAGTGACAAGTTCCCTTCCTCGGCCTTCCAAGCGCTGTACAAAATCATTCATAATAAAGAGAGAAAATGATATGCCATGCCTTGTGGTTGCATGACGTTCAGACACCATGCATATTGTTTTTCATAGCGCTTGCACCCCCTAGGAAGTTAGACTTGAAATCTGCATTATAATTCAGTCATGCCTCTGTAGTTTAGAATGTATTCCGACTATTTTTTAATCGATTACTTTTTCCCTAACCTCAAGTTATTGCATTATATCGGATTTGGTTAAAGATGAGGGACCGAAAATACTTTATGCTTGGATTGCAAGCAGAGTAAAATTTAGTGATTCAGTATTAGTGATGCAAAATTAGTAAATAATAGTTCATGTAATGTTAGTAAATAATAATGATGTAATGTTAGTAAATATTAGTGATGATTTCAAAGAGTACAGGAGTATGGTATGCAATTAATTTTCCCGAATCCCTTATTATATAATTATCTGTGATGAGGCTGCAGTACATTCTTTGCCAAATGTAATACGAGGGGGAGGAAAAGTGACTGACCCATAGACTAGTCGTACTTTAAGGGTTTGGGCACTTTTTCGGACCCCAGTCATTCCTTTTCAATTCCTTAACAGTCCGTACTCTGCAATAACGTAACTGTCCTTCCTCTACAATTCCTTAAGGACCCTGTGATTGTGTATGATAAGTGGAGACTTCTGATTCCTCCTGATATACCACGAAACAAACTCCTTCCAAATAATTGGTGTTTCGTGGCAATATTTGAAGGACTCCTCAACCTTCAATTTTCCGAGTACAACACAGGGTCCCATAACTGTCCTTCCTTGCAATTCCTTAACTGTTCTTCCACTCCTATCATTTCCTTCGTCCATGCTAATCCATCTCTCCATCACCTTCCTCTCGTCCTGTGGGGTTCTTCAGGTCGGTCTTGAATCCTCACTCAATCGGTCATATTATCATTATCTTGGTTAGTGTTATAGGTGCACGGAGGAATACTGTAAAGGAATGATGATTGATTAATTGATATAAGGCGCCACAACAGCGAGGTCATATAGCGCTCGTGGAAGATGGTGATTGAGAGGTGGGACAGTAAACACAAAAGGTAACAGATGAAAAAAAAAAAAAAAGGGGGGGGGGAGGTGGAGAAGTGAAAGCCCCATTTAGTTGAGGTATGATAACATCGTAACCAGGAAACAAACACATACAGTACGGTAAATGTTCTTGGCGCTCACCATACTCAGTCAAGAACAATTGCGTCGGTCTGAAAATAGATTCTTTATATTTATGCGTTTCTCGATAATTTGGAATGTGGCGCTGTTGTACACAAGATGGCAATAAGCATCAGTCTACAATAATAAGAGTGTAGCAACAGTAGCATTATGACGCCTTGCAATGAAAAACACTGAATTAATTACTTGTGTCCGATTCACCCACCACACGTTGACAACTCAGCAGCTTTCAGTCATTAATAATGCCGTATTATCAACAGCCAGTTAATATATCATGGTAAACACACACTACTATACAGTCGGCAGTAAATAAACAAAAAAATATTGGAGTTCCCCTATGGATAATTATAGTTAATTTTCATGTCAGGGTGGTTCCAATATAATTCATTTGCCGACTGTACATACGAGTATAATGTTATGTGATATTAAAACCCACTATCATACGAAATTTCTCATCTCAAGAATAAACTGACATGTTCCGTGAATGGAGTTACACAGCAAGTTTGTAGTGGTTGAGGCCTTCATTGTAAACCAGTCACAGCCAGTTATATCAACCCTCCCACATCATAATATTGTAGTCGTTGCCTTATATCTTCTTAGGGGCGAAGTGGGGGTGGGGTGATGCCTGTGGTTATTATATGCTCAGTACTGTTAGGACCTTGTGATCGTGTACGTAAATTGGATGCTTCTGATTCCTTCTAACTATGCCACGAAACAAGCTCCTTCCATATACAGTAGGTAAGTGTTTCGTGGCAATATTTGAAGGACTCATTTACCTCCAATTTCTGACATCATCACAGGGTCCCTTAAGGGTTTTGAGCCTGTAGGAAATTTTGCCAGCAGAGTTTTTAACAGTAATTCATAGGGTTTGCCACCTTTTCTAACCTGAGCTAGTCATTTTCCTCTCCAGCTGTCCCTACTTTCCTTCTCTTTTCCTTCGTGCTTGCTGACCTTCCCATCTGTCTCCTTCTCCCTTGTGTTACAAACTTTTTCGTGCCTAGTACAGTCTTTCTTCTAACCCGTTAAATCAATACTATGGGTTTGGCGCCCCTTCGGACTCGAGGGGTTTTATTTCAATTTTTCAACCGTCTCTCATTTTCTTCATTTTCCTTTGTGTGTGCTCTCTCTCTCTCTCTCTCTCTCTCTCTCTCTCTCTCTCTCTCTCTCTCTCTCTCTCTCTCTAAGGAAAGAAGCGTTAATGTGACAGACCCCACGCTAGTAAATTATTGATGTCCAGCACTCAGACACTGGTGGAGGCCGAGGGACGGTAAAAGCCACTAGAGTGAAAATCAATCATAATCATGCCTGAATATCGACCGTCCCACTTTTTTATATCCCAGGGTAAGGGGTTAAGGGGATCATCCATTGAGAGAGAGAGAGAGAGAGAGAGAGAGAGAGAGAGAGAGAGAAGGCCACTCATTCCCACAGACTATGCCAGTAAACAAAATATCTTTGTATGTGAGTGTCTGATCTGATTTGTTGTTTAGGATAGAGGAATATATATAAGTATACGAGGAGATTATGGAGTCTGTGTGGTACAAAATGCCCTATATGGTCTAGTATATGTTTTGTTTATAATTTTTTTTTTTTTTTTTTTTTTGCTGCATTGTATTGTAAAACGTCTGAGATGATCGCATATTGTAGGTTACAAATTCCTCCACTGATAACCGAAGAAGTCAACCTGTTTCACGGCACAGATGGTGGAATGAGTAGCCTTAGCGAGTCCTTCAAACATTGCCACGAAACACCACCTATATTGTGGTATAGTCAAGAGGAATCAGAAACCATCAAGTCGATCACAGGGTACTTAATGGACCACACACACACACACACACAATAGTAGCTTAAGGTGGTAATTCTTTTTTGGTACACTGGAGTGCCTTGATTCCTCCAAAGTATGCCAGGAAACAGGACCAGATGAACAAAAATAATGGTGTTATGTTGCTTGGAATAGTTTGGAGGATTCAGTTGCTCCAGATTTACCAACACAAAACTTCCCCCTTAAGGACCCTGTGATTGTGTATGAAAATTGGAGACTTCTGATTTCTCCTGACCATGCCACGAAACAATCTCCTTCCATATAGGTGGTGTTTCGTAGCAATATTTGAAGGACTCCTTTACCTCCAATTTTCTGACTACATCACAGGGTCCTTAAGGGGATGATCTAAAGGGTGATATATTCAGATGGGAGTGTTGGCAAATTTGAAGGTAAATGATTCCTCCAACTTAGACCACGAAACACGCTCGCTTTACTTGAGTCTGTTTCTTGGCATAGACTGGAGGAATCGGTAAGATATGTACTGAAAGCATGTATCCCTCTTAATAACACGAGTAGTGGGAAATTAATGACCACCACTAATGTACACTCGTGATCATAAAAGATTGTTAGTTTATCTATCCTGACCCCCTGAATTAGTAGTGATAGTGAGTAGTTAGGGAGGGGGAAGAAGAAGGGAGAGAGGGAGTGAGTGTGAGATAGTGAATGGGAGAGGAGCGGAAAGAGGGGTGAGAGGAAGGGAAGGAGTGAGTGTAGTGAGGGAGGGAGAGAGATTGATTGCTTGATATTAGGCGCCGCAACAGCGAGGTCATGTAGCGCCAGAAGGTGATAGAGAGGTGTGACAGCAAGCAAGAAGGAAATAGAAAGAAAGGAGGGAGAGTTGAAGAACTGGAAGCTAGTGGTTGGGGCCGAAGGGGTGCCAAAACCCTTAAAGTATTGCCCACATTACAACAGGCAATACCCCCTTACGGGGAGAGAGAATGTAGTGACGGAGGAAGGGAGAGAAAATGGAAAAGGGATGGGGAGAGGAAAGGAGAGAGAGAGGGAAAAGAACAGAGAGAGAGAGGAAGGAAGAGAGTGTAGTGACTAATGAGTTAGTGAGGGAGGGAGGGGTAGTGGGAAAGAGATAGAGGGGGATAAGTTGTGTGGTAACGTTGACTAGCCTCGCATCAAGTGGCCGGTCACCTGCTTGGGTGGTAGAGTAGGATAGATGGTCAGATATTAAATTAATCCTGACCACTAATGTACCAAGTAGAAGAAAGTAACACTATAATGACGGTTTAATCAAGGCACCTTCGTCACGGTACAAACTTACAATACATTATAGTGTAACACACTCAAATCACGTACAAACCAATAGAAATATATATTAACTGGCAACTGAATAAAGACCCCCTCGTTGAGGCTTCCTCTTTCACTGGTTCACATTCATTCATTCTGTTTCACTTCCTTCCTACACTACCCCCCCCCCCTCTCTCTCTCTCTCATGCTGGCTTATACACACACTCCTTATATAAGTACTGTAAAACTCTTTCACCCTCTCCTGTCTCTGTATCTATCTTTCTATCTATCTATTATTATGTATGGGTGTAGATGACAGTTTGCATTACACCAATAAGTTGACTGAACGGCGAACGCCTCTAAAGAAGAGCCCTAGAATCAACCTCGCCAGTGTTGGTGTAAAAGTTATGGGTCACCACATTAAAAGATGTTTAGTCTCAGAACTCCACACACAGACCCGTTAAAGATGTGGGTGGCAGTGAGTTTAAGTTAATGCGACCACCATGGTTGACAAAACCACCTAACGTTAGTGATATAATTATAGATGTAATTATAGACATACAGATAGATAGGTTAATATATAGTATGAGTGTTATTATAATTTCCCCTTTATTGTTTCGAGTTAATCACGGCTATTAGAGAAAATAACTGCTAGGTTAAATTTGCAAACATTAACCTTGCATAGTTACACAATTCATATGATCAAATGATTTGTTTGGTCTGTTGCAATCCTGGCTATACAGAACTGTAATCTAAATATGATGTAATATTATGCACACAATGAACTATTTTACGTGGCCACACTACCAATTTTCAATCACCAACACCTTAAAAAAATATTAAAATACGGTCATTGCTTTAAATATTATTTCTGAATTTGGAGTAATGGAGAGAGATAGAAAATGAATGGGGTGAAGGTGTATTAATTATTGTAAATACGTTTTTCATTTATTATTTTCTGCAATCATGAAGTGTAATTTTACATGAGGGTTGTTTTGGTATATGTGGGAGATCTATACATGGTAACCCGTGTTGTAGAGTAGACCCAAATTCATCATAAGGTTGGAGGTTTAGTCCAGTATGGAGTGAGTCTTATGAGTTCATACCCAAAAACCTCTCATCAGCTCTAAGCAAAATAGTACCCTGATATAACGAGATTGCTGTGACGTCCCATATGGGGTAACAAACTGTGATTACAGCACCCCTGCATTGGGTTAGACCCCACAGGCTCCAAGGATGAGGTGTAAGAGATGTGCGGTGTGGTATGAAGAGAGAGAGAGAGAGAGAGAGAGAGAGAGAGAGAGAGTTCCCTCGAAGCAGTAAGTTTGGATGGGAGGGAGGGAAGTGGAGGGTGTACTCTGAAATGTTTCCAGCAATCATTTTTTGTGATATTTTTGTACGCGCTATGAGTATGGTAGACTGTACGTTATTGTACCTGAAGTAATTATCTGGGTTCACAAATCTTATGTAGTATTAACTTTATTCAGCAGGACTAAAGCTGGTCAAGACGGATCACACTCAATTTGTTTTCACACTGTTGGTTAATAATCTATTCCTTATAATACCATCATCTAAGACTCTTAAGTAATATAACAGGTAATATTATAGTTAATATTATAGTAATATTAAAGTAATATTATATGTAATTAAAGTATAATTATCCAATATATGTATACCTAAAACATGTTGAACCACAGAACGATTGTCGCTTAATTAATTATTAATGTCCGACAAAGCCAGGCATGCGAGGTAAAATAATCTATACGTATTATCATAATCATGTAGTGTATGTACAGTCGGTGGCAATAGTTCTGCCGCCATACCGAGCGTTTCTGGAAGGTTAATATGAAGATAATCAGCGAACAAATACATCCATCATATAAAATTACAATATCTGATGGACACATTTGTAAACATCTCTTGTTTTCAGTTTACGAGGCTATGAAGCTTAAAGTTCCATACTGTACTCTAGGACTTTGCAGATGTGGTGACACGACTTTTGCCGCCGGCTGTACAGTGCCGGACTAAGTTTGTGTCCCACAGCCAGCCACAGGGCGCCAACCTTCTGAACCACTTCAGGCTCGGTGTCGTTTATAACCCAAACGTTCATCTGGTGCTTCGTTGTCCTGTACTGTACACTACGTGCGCACACTCGCACACCAACACAGTCATACTCAAACACGCAGATACATGTATACATCCTTCAGACACATACACAAACTCGTGCCCATAAAACAGACATGTATACGTACACAACGGAAGCATACACAGAATGACACACAAATACACAAGGGTTTACAGACATAAAAAAATTGACTTAAAAATGCATAAAACTGCGTATTAATTAAGGGAGAAGATGAGTATGACGTCCCTTCGGTCCTGAGCCAATCCCTTTCAGATCTACAACTGTCCTTCCCTTTCTTCTTTAGCTCTCGTGATTGACGTTCCTCCTCTCTGTCACCGTCTTCCTCATACTACATAGTCCTCCAGGCCTAAGGTGGTTTTCTGTTTTTCTCGTCAGTACTCTCTTCCTATTTCTTTATATTGGGGAGATGCATGACTCACACAGCAGCTGTTAAGAATATATTGATCGTTTGAAGTTACACATGTGTACCCATTTGCGGTCTGATAATACCAGTAATTTGCTTAAGTGGATGATAAAAATTATTGCAGGAGGGAATCACGTGTCTGTTATTGGAGGGTCATAGACTCCTCCAAACTATTTCAAGATAAAGATTTGCAACTCAGCTTACAAGAACAATATCCGCGTTGTAGATTATTTGGAACGAATTTGTACCCCTTCATTTCCCCACAACAGAAAGGTCCCGTAAAATACAGTTCATAGTATTTCCTTATTCATATGATTACCAGATATGCAAGTTTACATTATGCCTATCAGGTTACATCGAACGTATTTGGCCAAATGTACGAGAAAAGGTTATCAGCATCAGGAAAGATTTTCGCCTCCCAAAGTTTTGCTTCCTGTCAGTAAAGTTCAGTGTATCGCTTGCCTATAGTGCTGCACTCTGTGTATTTTTCACGAAACACACATGTACTCGTCTGTCGTGTGTACTTGGGAACTACAGATAGACATCTGTTCCACCGTCACGTCCCAATAGGGGGATGTTGCCTGTAGTAATGTGGGCAATATTTTAAGGGTTTTGGCACCCCTTCGGCCCCAGCCACTAGCTTTCAGTTTTGTAACTGTCCCTCTTTTCTGTATATCTCCTTCTTGCATGCTGTCACACCTCTCTATACCCTTTTTCTGGTGCTATATGACCTCGCTGTTGCGACGCCTAATATCAATCAAACAGGTCTACCGTCACGTGTGGTGGTTGAATAGCTATTTCATAATGCACCTTATACGAAGCTATTACACTGACCTCTTTTGACAGCGAGCATTTTTTCCCCCGTACCTGCCTTTTGTCCAATGAATGTTTTCTTTGTCGTTTGATATTCACCCTTTCTCTTACTTCATTGCCTTCAGCCACTCCCAGGCTTGTATTTATCCCGAAAATCCTCCTTGGATTGGCGCCAGTTTTCATTGTAATAATTTTTTACAACAAATGAAACATTTGCTTATATCTGTACTTATAGAGAAACAGCCTTTTAGGATGTGTATACGGTGGAGGAACAACAGGTTAGGATGTGTATATGGTGGAGGAACAACAGGTTAGGATGTGTGTATGGTGTAGGAACAACAGGTTAGGATGTGTGTATGGTGTAGGAACAACAGGTTAGGATGTGTGTATGGTGGAGGAACAACAGGTTAGGATGTGTGTACGGTGTAGGGACAGCAGGCCTTATTATAGGCTCTGCATATATAGAGAAACAACAGGTTAAGGATATGTGAGAAGTAACAGAGTAAAAAATATGTGAATAGAAACAGCTGCAGTGGTAATGCGAAAAAAAAAAAGCCATAATAATGATGTGAGAAAAGAATGTGAACGAACCAAGGGGAGAATATTGGGACTATACACACACACACACAGGATACGAGGAAAGGTTGTGTTGTAAAATGTTGCAAGTCATCAACATACGTCATTCCCCAAGTCACTTACTAATATGGCAATGTCTGACTGTTATCCCGTGGAATGTGTAGGCTACACGAGTTCCTCGGTGTATGTCTTTATAAGTTTATAGGAAAAAATAGATAAATAAAAATAAATAAATAATTAATAATATATACGGTATATATATATATAATTAATGTATTCGTAGACAATTGGAAAACAAACAACAAATCGGCACCCTTACAGCACGATACATTATGACACGACACGTGGCATTCTGAATAAGCTCCTGCAGTAAGGTGCTGGGTGTTCCTTGCTGTCATGTTGGTGTGTTTTAGTTCGTCTGCACTGGTGATGAAATCCGACGCTTGCTGGGAACTGACTCACTTCCACTTGATGTTTGGGTATTTTATAAAGTAGTGTGAAAGGTCATCTCCATGCACACATTTGTACTGTAGTTACATATTTTGTAATTATATTGGCAGTAAATTTACATTATATATGGAAGGCTTAAAGATGTTTGGCGAGATATTATTAGCTGTGGTTATCGAAGATGGATTTGGGTTTCATCGTTATAATCAAGGCCAAGAGATATGGGGTATATCTCTTGGCCTTGGTTATAATACAATGTTAAATGTCACCGTCTGCAGGGTTAACAACAGGCATCTTACGTAATTATCCCGTTTCTTTTTCGGTACATACAAAACGTTTTTAATTAAGCGCACACACACACACACACACACACACACACACGGAAGAAGTGGGAGACGACTAGAGGGTTTGGGTTACCAGCGACGCCACGTAGCCACGCCCACGCCGTCTGTAACAGAGATCGTTTCGAAGGTTATCAGACCAAGGCGTGGCGAATAACTATTAAGGACCCTGTGATCGTTTATGTGACCTGGTAGCTTCTGATTCCTCCTGAATGTGAGGTGAAACAAGCTCCTTTAATGTAGGTGGTGTTTCGTGGCAATGTTTGAAGGACTTTCTAACCTCCAATTTTCTTACAACATCACGGGGGTCCTATATGTGTATGGATTTATGTTTTTGTGCGTATGTGTGGTCCAGTATGTCTGATTTTTCTTTATTTCCAATTTATAGTTTGTATCAATATTTGTGTTTTTGTAAACTAGACAGTCCTCAAGGCTATGTATGCATGTGTGCCCCAGTTTTTATTTCTTCATTCATTTCCATGCAGTTTATAGTTCGCATAGTCATATTTTTGTAAGGCTATTCTTAGTGTGGTACTGAGTGGATATTTTCCGGCAATACATATAATATAATATTATATTATATAGTGACATATCGTGGTTCCAGTATCGTTACGAGTGTGTGGTGGTAGTGGGAGGGGGGGACTTAGTGTACAGTTATGGCATAATTATCTGCTCTAGTTCGTATATCTCAGAGATCGCCACAAAAGGAGTTATTAGCAATCTACAACACCTTCATCATCCCCAAGCTGACGTACGCCTCCCTCGCCTGGTCTTCATCCATCAACCAAACACAGAGGCAGCAGCTGGAGAGGGTACAAAAGAGGGCATATCGAGTCATTCTGGGAACGGCATACAACACCTACCAACAAGCCCTGGATACCCTCAGATTACCACCTCTTGTCACCAGACACCAGCAGCTCTTCTGGGACTTTAGCAAACAGTTGCTAATCCACCCACGCCATAGAGACCTCCTCCCACCCACCATTCCCAAACCCCGCCACGTCCGTCACTATAACTTACTCAAACCCATCAGAGCTAGGACAGATATATATAAAAATAGTCCCATCGCCTCTATAGTCTCCTTGATAAACCAAAGGCACATTTAAATTTAAATATATGTACTATAATATATGTCCATGTGTGAGTGAATATGCGTGATTGTAATTGTGTACGTCTGTGTGTTAATGAATATTATGTGTGTATGTGTGAGAATGTATTTGTGTATGTATATTCATTCATCTATATGTACCTATAAGTATCACCCATTTCCATCACCATTTTATAATGTATATTTTCAGCCCTTGGCTGCATGTATCAAATAAACCTTTTATTATTATTATTATTATTATTATTATTAATTAAGTGGGAGAGATGACTAAACTTTTGATGATGATTAGATATGAGCACTCAAACAGCGATCTAGAATGAATTACTATGAATTGTGCTGTGTTTGCTATATATGGGTTATTGTAACTTTCCTATTAAACCAATTCCCTTTTGGTTAAGTATGGGATAGGTTGAGGAAGGAGTATGATGCAGCTTTTTTTTTTTTTTAATAGGGTGCATAGTGGAGTGGATAAGGAAAAATATATATATTTTTATAGTCCTAAGGTGTAATCAACGGTGGGCAAATTGGAGGGCTATATACTGATGACTCTAAATCAGGCCATAAAACAGCTAGAGTGATGCCTTAGTATTAGGGTAAAGGAACTGTTTTGTAGCACAGTTTGGAGGGTTCAGTAGTCCTCCACTTTGCCTACAACTGATTACCCTGACCACATTGCCAGATGACATCCCATCTTTTGTTAGGGTTTGTGTTTCTTCATCAATTCGTGGGATCAAGTTTGTCCGTGTAGGCGATTGAGAGCGACGTCGGAAATAGGGGAAGCAAAAATCGGATAACCCTTGACAAACAGAACAAATCGATAAAAAGGAAAGACAAATATGGCAGAGGGACGCATAATGGGAAGGAGATAAATGAGAAGGAGCTAGAAGGAAGGAAGGAAGGGGGAGGAAATGGTTGGGACGAGAGAGAATAAAAGAATGAGGGATATGAGGTATACAAATAAGGCTTTACCAAGATATCCTAGTAATATAAACAAATGCTAAGGAACGTATAATACATCATATTATACGGTATATTGTCTTGTGTATATTATCATCACTCACTGTCATCCTAGTCACTCACTATGCATTCCTTACAAGCCTTCCGTCTTTCCTCAATTGCAAAACCTTGATCCTTGATAAATAAACAGAAATAAAAGAGCATCATTTGAGAGGGACAATGAGAAAGAGGGACGAGAGAGAAGAAGAAAATTACAGTACCATGACTAACAGGGCTCTGGTCTAGACTAGTCACAAACCCTCCCTTCATTTCCTCATGTAACTCCATACGTCTCTTTTTTTTCTTCCCTTCTCTTCCCTCCCTTTCTCATTTATTGTCCATTTGCTTGTTGTTTTGTGTCCATCCTCTCTTTCCATCTCTCTGTTGCTTGCCTATCTCGTCGTGCCTCAGTGCAATTTTTCTTTTGACCATTTCCAAGGTCTCTCAGCAAGCCTAATTTTTTTCCGTAGCTGTGACTTATTATCAATTATTTTCGTATACTTTAGGAATCCCTATTTTTGTCGTAGAGATCATAGATATTATTAATCTGTAAGACTTGTAGTTTTGCTCTCTTGGTAATTTTCACATGATATAGATCACTACTCGGTGTTAATACAACCAAGACTTATGGTGTTGAAACTCCGTTAACCAAAACGTATAAGGCCCGTTTGTTTATATAGGCACATAGGTATAGAAAGCAGGATGCAGCTCCTAAGGGCCCCGCGAAGTAGGAAATATATGGATTATGACTCGCGAGTGTCAGTGCCGCCATAAGTACAGCTTTGGTTCTCACGTAACCCTTATAATATATTGTATGTCAGACCAATTATTGCCGATGATGACTACTTCACTGTGGATTATTTAAATGATTGATAACGCTCATGCAGATGCTGAAATTCTCATGTTATTCCTTGAAGATATAGTCCTACATGGAAAGAGACAGACCAACAGGCAGACAGAGACAGATATACACAGAGAGAATGATACGGACAGACAGATAAACATAACAGACAGAAACAAACAGACAGATAGTAAAAGACATAAACGGTCAGACAGATAGGCAGACATAAATAGACAGGTAGGCATAGCCATTAACAAACAGACAGATAGGCAGACACAAACAGAGATAAAAAGTGGGAGTAGGAGTTTAATCCAAAGACGGAAATGGATTGAATAACATAAACGTGACTGCACATGTTATAGATAAAAATTATATATCATGCAAAAACTAACTTTCCATCTCCAGACGTCTCGTACACACACACACACACACACACACACATGTACTAAGTATCAATATACCTACGCATTCAAGCACATTCACCCGTACAACCAAATTTGGAAATTTGGAAAACACGAACATTACTCCCCAGTACACACACACACTTGTCATGAGCGTTGTCAAACAGAGAACACTTGTTTTGTGAGTAGGAGAAACACGATTTAATTAGAACAACTCAAGACTGTGATTTGTTTACAGAGTAAGATGATCTCGCACGCATCTGTTACTGGAACCACGGAGAGAGAGAGAGAGAGAGAGAGAGAGAGAGAGAGAGAGAGAGAGAGAGAGAGAGAGTTCGAAGTAAAATATGTCTAATAAAATTATGAATTTGCTTGAAAAAATGTAGTTCATTAAAATATGTGTACTTCACATGTACTGCTAACTTTTCAGTGAATGTATACTTAGTCCATGAGATCAATCTTGCAAGACACATGCAATAAAGGTTCAAAATGTAATACGTATTCATGCTACTTTCAATAAATACTTAAATATAGAAAAATAAAGAGTAATTGTTATCACCAGATTCGAAGCTATTTCATCTTCCAAATTACCGTACGTCAGGAAATCAAACACCTCGGCTGTACTGCCATGAGGTCACATGTTTTTGGGTGCTGTTTGGAGGGTTCAGTAGCATCCAATTCTCCGTAAGTATCACATGTTCCTTAATTAAGGGTTCATAAATAATATTGAACCTTTTTTTGAGACCGCTGTAACATTTCATAAGTTTTCGTGTATATAACTAATTCTCCAAAAATCTCTCAAGAAGCAGGCGACATAAAGTTTTTCTGATATACCGTACTCTACTTCTTCGTGGAGTTTAGAGAAATTCACAACCTTCAGTGTACCCAAAAGAATATTATTCCCTCCTTCTTATACATAGCATGATGTTACACAAACTTTAGACATGCTAAGAAAAAGACAAGTACTGTAAAAATTATCCACCAAAGTCTCTCTCTCTCTCGCTCTCTCTCTCTCTCTCTCTCTCTCTCTCTCTCTCTCTCTCTCTCTCACACACAAACCAAGTCCATTTCACAACACCTCTTTGTTCTCCGTTTCCGTCATGTTTGTGGTGTGGCTTCTACTCCGCTGGATCTACTGATGTCATCTCCTAATGCGTTTGGTTACCGTCACTTGACCCAGTAATACGTATCAGTACAAAATTACTTTATAAGTATGTTAGACGAAATGCAATGAATGGCCGTGTCTATGTACTGTCGCACACCACAATCTCTAGTCCACCTAGGTCGAAGCCGGAGATCTAGAGCAGGTGGTTTCTGACGACAGCCCACTTCAAGCCTCCATTGATTCAAAATGTGTGTGACCTCATGATGGTTTGGGTGGGCTGTCGTCTAGTAACCACCTGCTTCAGATCTCGGGCCTCGACTCGGATGGGCTTGAGATTATGGTGCGCGACTGTACAGTTGCGTACACATGAAATAGACACATTTGAAACTGGTCCCTCAGAGAGCTTACAGAAGGACTCTCCTATGAGAACCACGTCTTGCCTTTCCCTTATAATTATCCTTGGGTCTACTTTCGGTCTGTTACATGTGTTCACAACTGTACATATCCCTGCCAATCGACTCGATTATCGCCGAGAACCCTTTGGTTGGCTAAGGCTTTTCTTTTTTCACTGTGCGTGCATCGATCAATTTGGTAATCCTTCCCTGGGTCATAATGTTTCCTATTCTGTAGATTAAGACCAGATAAAATTAACATTGAGAGAGTAGTTAGGGAAAAACAAACAGACAAAACAGAAAGTGCCTTTGTGCAGTAAATCTTAGTAAATGAGACTTAATACGTATTATCAAAGCTAACACTTCTAAATTTTCAGAGTTTAAGCATAGGAGGTGGGTGGGATATTTGGCATGTGACTGTACCCTAACCTAACTTAACCTAACTCAACTCAACTCAACTCATATGAATCACACTTAACCCAACCAAATGCAGTTCAACCCCGCCGAACTCAATCCAATCCAAGCCAATCGAATCTAGCCCAGCCTAATAAAACAGAGCCAACCCAACCTAACCTTACCTAATCTATACTAACTCTGCCTTTTCCAGCTCATTCGATTTTATCTGCATTGCTCAGTATTTTTCCGGGTCTACTTAATACTCTTATCTATTTCCCATTTGTTACTGATAACCTACTGTAATGTGTGGCTACGCAAAGTTAGTGTGTAAATCTACCATAATGCCTCCTTGCTTTCTCTCTCTCTCTCTTATATATTCCTTCACTCTCAGCCCCCTCTCTTTGTTACCGATTAGGATTCTAGATAAACCTGGGTTGTCGAAGGTTAGTGGAGGCAGGAAGAGAAGGAAAACAACGAGAGGAATATTGAACATGGATGAATTTTAGATATATTGTGAACTGGGAGAGACGGATGGTTAACAGACACCGAAAGAGGGATATGGTGAACGAGGAGGGAGGGTTGAAGAGCAGGATAGGATGAAGAACAGGAAAAGTAGGATCGGCAAAGTGAACTTAGAGACCAAGAAGATTGTAAGCAGGGAAAGTAGGAATAGTAGTTAGAAGAGGGAGAAACTGTGAAAGGAAGGAACTGCAGGACAGAAAGACAGACAGACAGATGGACAGATAAATATAGTACATAATAGTTATGGAGAAAATTTAGATCAGGAAGATTGAGAAGGAATCATAAAGGAATGAGGCGAGTTGAAAGAAACAAGAAAGTAAACTCGGGGTGATAGGATTCTGATTTAGGTACCAAAGATGCTATCAGTAACTACGCCCTGTGTTTATCGTTCTAAATGGGCGAATTTACCCCAGTTAGGAGTCTAGCTGGCAGTTAACAGAGACATAATTGGTGGTTTCATGGGAGCGGCTATGGCTATGAGGGGGGAAAGGAGCATGGGGGAATGTAGGGTACATACAGGGGCTACGTGATGGGGGACGAAATGGGGGATATGGATTGAGGGAAGGCCAGAGTATTTAAGGGAAGGGAAGCAATAGGGGTGGGTGTGGGCTTCGGTACGGGGTGTGTGCATGTGTGTGAGTGCAAGATGCTCTCCCTGCCTTGGAGCAGGAAGACCATCTCTCTCTCTAGCCAAGTCTGTATGTATAATTTATATTATAGTGACCTTGTGGGAGTGTGCGTGATGTGTAAATGCATGTGTGTGTGTGGAGGGGTATGTTTGTGTGTGTAGGTCTGAGAAAGGGGTAGGAAGGAATAAATGGATAAATGAATAAATGTCGATGATGGAAACGAACCAGCATGTCAACAGAGAATAAGTAGGGAACACACACCTTGTAAAATCTTATTCATAGACTACAGTTACATTTCACTGCTTGTTCCAATTATTATACGTATTCTACAACAGGCCTTTCACATATTAAATTATCAAACCTATTATAATGTTCACTGGGATCCCAGGAAACTGCTGTGGAGGCAGTAAATGATGTGGGCGGTGAAAACTTAAACACTTTGCTCTCGTGTGTTGATGTTGCATATTGCTATTGTATGTTTACTAACTCAAGGCTATAGTCATTATATACGTCAGAGTACACTATTAATTATTATTATTATATTGTTATTATTGCTATGAACTGTGGTGGTGGTTGAGGTAGTGGTCGTGGCGGTGGCAAACAAGAAAGGAGGAGAAGGAAAGAAGGGATAATTGAAAAAATGAAAGAAAATAGCTGGGCCGAAAGGGTGTCCAGACCCCTAATGTACTGTCCACATTATTGCAGGCAATATATCTCCCCTAAAAGATTTTCTATTCTTAATTAAAGCAACAACTCAAGACAGCTATTTCCTAACCAACTAGGAAACATTTGACAATACCCTTCAGCGGCCAACTACGTCTCATGCAACGAAATCACATTGTTCATGATATTGTGAAACGGTTGTGTCATATTTGTATACGTTTATGTTAGCATTAACCTTGGTTTGTATTAGAATGCCGTAACGTTAAGCGAAATTTTCGGGAGTCAGACCTACACTTTATTAGGCTCGTTTGATTTACATTGCTTTCCCTCATGCATTCCTGTTTAATAATTTTACTTTGATATTTAGTTGTAGCATTTAGGAGATTGCATAGAATACGTCACTTGTAAACAGTATTTCCCTTCTCATCTACACAATTCGAGGGACAAGATTTTCCTAGTTTATTTTTCCCGGATGTTTCTCCCGTTGTAAACACATCGTCCATGACTCATAGCCCTCTATATCATAATTGTTCTCTGGTTGAAATGTACGAGTTTACGTTTTCCTGGTTGCATTTCCTTTTGCACCTCTTCCCTGCTATCTCTATTTATCTGTTTCTTACTAATACACACACACACACACACACACACACACACACACGACGACTCATTATCCCACTATGTAGACAGGAATTTGCACTTCTTTGATGTTGGTTTGCCTTTATCTCGTGGCAAGGTGGAAGGTCTCGGATTCCTCCAAACTATGCCACGAAATAGACCCCCCTCTTAGTAGCATTAAGATCGTCTGTTTCCTGGCACAGTTAGAAGGAATCAGTAGCCTTCCAATTTACCAACAAGAGAATCTCCCATTAAAATCTTTTGTACTGTATTAGCTGTGGTATCTGAAAATATTGATCAGTCCATGTAATTCCTCTCTCTCTCTCTCTCTCTCTATCTCTCTCTCTCTCTCTCTCTCTCTCATATTATTAACACTAACATTCTCAGGCCTCGCACATATCTCCCATCTAACCAATCATCAACGAACATTACTGTCTTATTTCATTGTTCCATATCTACAGCTCTGGGAAATTTATGTCTGGGTTGGAATCCCTTGTGATGGTTAATGGTGTTGTATTAATTACTGGTAGTGCTAAGAGGGGTGAGGGAGGGGAGAGAGAGTAGGGTGGGGAGGTGAGGGAGTAGAGGAAAAAGAGGGGTAACAATTGGGGGAATGTTGTGATGTGAGAATAGTGGGGGGGGGGGGGTGTTGAGGTGAAAGAGTAGGGTGAGTAGGGGAAAGGGATGTGAAAGGAGAGTAGAGGAATGGTGAAGTTAGGAGTATGGGTTAGTGTAGAGGATTGGAGGTGGTGAGGGGATGGTGGGATGAGGGAGTGGGGGAATAAAGAGGGTCTCAAATTAGTAGGGAGTAAAGGGGAGTCTTCCTCTCTGTCTTTCTCACTTTCTGACTCTTTCTAACGTGTCTTTCATGCTTGCTGTTCCATTTCTCTATCACCCTCTGACTCGTCCTATCGGCACTTCCAAATACATTCTTTCTAACATGCTGTGTCTATCTCTCCCTGAAAGGCTGTATTGTCTGCTTGGAGGTGGGTATTACAGTACCTTAAGGGATTGGACGCCCCTTTGGACCCGAGCCGCTCCCTTCTCTTTATAATGGTTCCTCCTTTCCTTCATATTCCTTTGTGCATGCTGTCTATTCTCTCTACCTCCTTCTCCCTTGTGAATATAAGATCTTTCTATCCAATCACAGTCTTCTTTTCTCTACAAGTAATTTAAATCATATATATATATTTAGTTGATTTAGGTCCGGGATGGCTAGAGCTATTAACACAGAGGGAGCTCGGATCCGGTTGTCCTTGATCGTATGTTATTCTGGGATGCATCTGGACCTTCATGCCAAATTTGGTAATGATTTGTCAAGAAGTGGTAACGTTGTTTAACTTTGACAAATAAGCAAATAACCTTTGCGCTTATATTATATATATATATATATATATATATATATATATATATATATATATATATATATATATATATATATATATATATATATATATATATATATATATATGACTAACATATATTAGTCATAGCAGAACAGTCTCAGTAATAACATTTGTAGAAAGGTCATTATCAAGTTTAAGATGTTAAATAACTTTATTCAGACCAACAGTAGAAATTATGTGCTGTTTACAATGACAGTAAAATTGGAGGAGTAGGATGGTGTTATTCTGGTTGTCAGACATGAGTGATAGAGGGTGGTGAGAGATGGAGAAGTGATGGCCGATAGATATATGATTGATGATGGCGAAGAGGCGGTGCAGTGGCTCAATGTAGATATAAATGATGGGAAAATGGAGTGAATGCTTGTGACGCAGGGTATAGAATAGTGAACAGTGATAAGATGGTACGGATAATGTAAGAAGAAAGAGTGAATCGAGGTTAGGTATAGCTGTAATGTTTTGTTTCAAAGGTAGAAAGTTGTTTAATGGAATCAAGGAAGTATTTTTTGTCTCTGCAGATTTACTAGCATTATAAGACTCCTCTTAAAAATAGGCATAGCTCGTATTGTTATTGGTATGATATTGTTGTTTATAGAGTTATTTGTGGTAATTAAACACATTGTAGTAGGATGTCTGCACAATTGGTCCTGGAACACCAGTGACCAAGTTGTAAGCTCCACCTCCAGTTGTTTGGAAAAATTACTTCACAGCGGAAAAATTCAATTGAAAAAGTTGTTTGGAAAAATGACTTCATCCTGTGCAACAAGTATTATTATTATTATTTTTGTGATGTAGTTTGGATCTGGGACCTTCCAAAACTTCCAAATATAACTTATCGCTTCGTCTAAAGGTCAGGAAAAAACAACAGATAGCAGAATATTTGATACATTTGGTGAAAAACAAAACAAATTGTAGCGGTCTGCTGTCACAGTACACTTTTCCAAGTAAAGTACGAAATGTTCTCTCTCTCTCTCTCTTAGAGATACTAGATGCTGTACCAAAAATTGCAATAATATTCAACATTAATTGAAAGAGAGATGAAGCATAGACAAGTACATTAGTTTATAAAAAGAATAACTAATATTATATGTGCGAGTTAAGTAAGATGGAGAACAACTGTCCATTACTTGGTCTATCACGCGTCAACCCAAAATTTTATATCACTGTACAACGCACCGAGTAACTTTGTCCCGCTCTATCACGAACCGACCATAAGCTGTTGGGATAAAGGTCACAAGAGTAAAAATATCACCCTTGCCCAAGTTGACGTTGATCCATGATAGACCGTCTCATTTATTCAGCTGACACGGGCAATATTAAGGCGAAAATCCGTGCATGGTGGGCAAACCGGTTGGATGACACTGTTGATTCCTCCAAAACAAACCAGGAAACAGTATAGTACGGTATGCGAATGAAGAGATCTGTTTAGTAACGGGGTTTGTAGTCATCAGTAGCCCACATAAAGAGATTACCAACTCCACCAGACGGACTGTATGTTATTAATATCTTGTTGACTTTACCCGATTCTGTGACGGAGACTCGAACAAAAATAGCGAGACACGAACAGGAGATGGAGAGAAAAGGGAAATACTTTGTGGGAATGGAGAAACTAAGAGAAAGGAAGGGAGAAAAATAGGTCTGTGAAGAAGACTGAATGAGTGGATGGGTGAAGAGAAAATGGTATGAATGGAGAAGACTTTGAGGAAGGAATGGAAAGAAATATATATATAAATAATTGGAGTATAACAGTGAAAAGAAAAAAATATATGTAAGAACGAATAAAGGAAAAATGCAGCAAAGGGTTAAGGAATAAGAAATTTGGAGATGGCAGAATTGGGAAAATTTATAAAAAAATAAGGGAGAGAAAGAGAAGCAGGGGGAGAGGACGGAAACTTGGAGAGTGTAGAATAGTGAATAGAGATAAAAAATAAAGGAGGGAGAGAAAGAGAGGACGGAAATTTGGAGTTAGCTGAAAAGCGAATAGAGATAAAGGGAAGAAAATAAAGGAGAGAAAGAGAAACGAGAAACATGGTGAGGGGAAGGAAATTTGGAGACAATAGAGCAGCGAATAGAATGAAGATAGAGAAAGGGAAAGGAGAAATAGGGTGCATGAGAGGACGGAAATTTGGAGACAGTAGAGCAGAGAATAGAATGAAAACAGAGAGAGAAAGAGAAATGAGAAACAGGGTGAGGGGATAGAAGGAAGGGAAGGGAAGGGAAGGGCTGCAACAAAGGGGAGAAAGTCAACAAAGCTAGAGAGAAAAACGGACACTCTAAATAAAGGGTGGCCGATTGAGGGTGGTTTGAGGCTGGCCACTACGTTTGCATATCCAGGGATACACGTACAGTTCCCACCACTTGTAACGAGTAAGGGTCCGGTGGGTTTAACGAAATTTCAGATGAACAATAATTATACTTGCCTACAGATTATAAGGGTGGATAATTTAGCTGGGATGAATTCTGTCCATTCATTTACTAACTATTACGACGTGTCAACAAACACAGTGGTGCCACATTTCGCCAAACCCACTGGACGCTGTGGCTGTGCCTGTTACTAATGGAGGCAACTGTACACCCACCCTTTCCTTTACAGTGCAACCTGGTGCTATGCTAAGCCATATTCATAGACCTATATTAATATATGAATATCAGCATGAGAAGTGTACTAACACGTAATGTTTGTTTGTCTTTTCAATATGATATATCTTTCTTTTTCCTTTCCTCCCTTCGTGTAGGAAGTTAGGAACGCATTGCATGAGGTAAGGTCTGTATGTTTAGGGCGTTGGCGCCCCTTCGGACCCGAGCCATTTTCTTTTAGTTCTTCACCTTTTTTCCATATCCTTCGTGCTTACTGTGAATACTGTCTCTCCTCTCCATCTCCTCCCTTGGGCTACAGGGTCTTGCATACCAATCGCGGTCTTCTTTCTTTCTTTCTGTGTTATTATGATTTTTTTTTTTTATTCTTTTCCTCGTGTCCTTCTTTTCTTACCTCCCACGTTTCCTTACTTCCTTCTTTCTTTTATAACTTCCTTTCCAACGTCCTTTCTCCTCATTCATTTCTTCCTGCACTTCTCTCCTTTCATCCCTTGTCATCTTTCCTCCCTCACCTTCTCACTCCATGCCCCCCAACTTTCCTTCTTCCCGTCCTCTTTTCCTCATTCTTCTCCTCGTCATCTTCCCTCTCTCTCTCCTCTCCCTCCTTCCCCCCCTCTCTCTCTCTCTCTCTCTCTCTCTCTCTCTCTCTCTCTCTCTCTCTCTCTCTCTCTCTCTCTCCTTCCCTCGAGGCTCCTTGTACTCTCAAATATTGTTTCAGCTTATGGTGAGTCGGTTTGGGGGACAGAATGCAGGGGTGGGATGGAGGGTAGTAGAGAGAAGAGAAGAGGAAGAAATAATACCACTCTAGGATTGGAAGATGCATACAACACGAAGGAAGAAGTAACAGAGAGGTAGGTGGGAGGGTAAGCACAGCTGTAATTGAAGGAAAGAAGGGAAGGATGAATAATTTGAATGGAGTGAGATTATTGAAGGAGAAGAAGGCCACGAAAAGATACGTGACATAGACAAAACTATAGTTGACACAGCAACACCAAACAGCTTCGCAAAGGACCATTATAGGTTTGTTGCTGTTTAGAGGCCCTTTGTAATCCATTGCAGAGTCGCTAAATGGAATTATAAGTATATATAGTATTTGATTGTCATAGCTTGAAGGAAGCAGTAGCCTATCCCTCTACGACAGTCTACGTAAAGGAAGCAGCAGCCTATCCCTCTACGTAAAGGAAGAAGTAGCCTATCCCTCAACGTAAAGGAAGCAGTAGCCTATCCCTCTACGTAAAGGAAGCAGTAGCCTATCCCTCTACGTAAAGGAAGAAGTAGCCTATCCCTCTACGTAAAATATTCCCCCTTGACACTGCGACAGGAGGCTAAAACTGAGACGTCTCACATAGTTATTGTTTAAGTGATTCAGTTCGCTCGTCATATAAAGTGTCATGGTTTACTGAACATGGGTGGGTGGCTTTCATTTGCCTCAGTCATCGGACGTTGTTTACATGTTGACATCCTGAGTGAAATCCTCAACCTGTTTTACATATTTACCATTTATGTGAATTGCAGGAGGATCTGCTGTGTTGTTTCTCTGGGCGAGTATTTCTGTTTTATTGACATTTATTGCACGGTATATGTTGGACACGATGGTGAGACTCCGTTGAAGAGTTTATGGTGTCGCAAAATGCTACCTTTGTCAGAAGCTTCGGTATTTATTGAAAGAATTACTGTTTAGCAGCAGTGTTGCCAGATCCGGCTGGGTTCCAGTATTTTACCCCTTTCATTTATTGTACTTTATCACGATTATTTCCCGGTAGTTTGCCCAAGTTAGGTCCCGGTAGTTTGCCAAGGTTAGGTCCCGGTAGTCTGATGCGGTCTAGGTTAGGTTAGGTAAGGTCAGGTAAGGTCAGGCTAATTTCAAAATGCCCCATTTGAATATGCCCTATCTTGGAAATGGGGCATTTGCGGAGGAAATGCCATAGAAGAAAATAGTCTTAGAATGGTCTAAATAAGTGGGTAATGAAGGTAGAAAAAACGTACGCAATAACGGTAATTCTTTCAATATTTACCGAAGCTTCTCTCATATCTCTGTGAACCAATATATTCTACCTCCATTGAGTGAAATGATGGCAGAACTATAACATTTTAAATAAAGCATAATCGAGTCTGTCACCAGTATAAATACGCCAAGAAATATGTAGAAGGAAAAACAAAATATGGGAAGCAAATGGCTGTGGTTTTTCTATCTAGCTCGAACACACACACACACACACACAAGTCAGTACACATGCCCTCGCTACGTGACCCTTCACTCGTACAGTCGTCAGCAGAAATTCGTCCCATGCAGCTGGAGTGAGAGGGGCCTGGTAATCTGCTAGCAGCTAACACACTATGAAAGTTGACAAATTTGGATTAAATGCATAATACTGAAGATCATTAGCCATTTAAATCATACTTTTCAACTCTCATACAGTGTTACCAGATCTCCATACTCCTCTCACTAGAGCTGAATGGGACAAATTTCTGCTGACAACTGTACAACATCAGGGCACACTATCAGAAATCTCTAAGAATTTGAGTGACGTGCCTGATTGAGCAGTCTCCTCCCAACTCACTAAATGACTTGTATAATCATTAATCTTGTGGTTTTGTGGTCTGTAACAAGAAAAAATATATAGAAAAATAATGCCCCGTTGGGTCGCGCACGAGAGAGAGAGAGAGAGAGAGAGAGAATGTATAACAAAGACAACAAGCCAGGAAATTAACATAAAATGAGAAATTAGAGAGATTGCAGTGAATAACCAGAACTGAGATTATTTTATTGATGACGTGATGATGATGATGATGATGATGATGATGATAAAGACTGTTTGAAGGAAATGATGTACACGAAAGCACGTACTGTCACGCCTATGATTTCTCCTGCTTCCGATTTTGCAAACATGTCCCAGGGTGAAGTGAAGTGAGGTTACTGTATATATATTATGTGTGTGCATTCTGGATACGTGTGTGTGTGTGTGTGATAAATGGAAGTGGTGTGTCATTGGTGTGTGGTGGAAGAGAAGAGCAGCAGTCATCAAGCCACCAGTATTGTGATTTATGGCGTGGGGTCCAAGTGACGCAACTCATGGTGGGGGAGTGAGGAGGATATTATTTTATATGTGATACAGAAATGAATGCTTTTATGACATTGTATACAAGTACATTTACTGGTGACGAACTCTGAGTGTGTGTATGTGTAGTTAGTTGTGCACGCATTTAAACTATTAACGGGACAACATTTTTATATGTGTGGGATGACACACATTCGCTAGAGGCATTGATTTGTTTGTTCTTTTATTTTTTCACTTTAATAGCCCTAGAGTGTAATATATGTTTATAACGTGTTCATAAACGATGAAAATTAAATAATTTGCTCTTTTCGATTGTTTCTTTGAACAAAAAACTCACCCAAACTTACATACTGTAATTATATAGGCTACTACAAAATTGTAATATTGTGTCACTTTATGTTCCGGTCATACTTAATAATCTTAACATCATAATGTATAACAGTTTAATGGCTCTTTATCTCAACTTTTGCATCATAATAATTTTCTGGCTAAGGAGAGTTGGAATGGCAGTTGGTTTGGTGTTACTAAATTATACTTTATGCAGCAAATAAATGAAGGGGAGATTCTGTTGTTATTGAATTGGAAGGTCTCTTTCCTCCAAACTGTGTTATTGTGCTGACTTTGTTTGGAGGAACCATGGCGTAGCCTACATTTCAGGGACAATGCATCACCCTATTAGGTATTTACCTCTCTGAATACCGAATGAGTGTGTTGATTGTTATTATGAATGTGCACTCTGTGTGTGTGTGTGTGTGTGTGTGTGTTGTATTCATTTGTTTATATTGATTTATCTCCTCTTCCTCTTTTCACTAACTTTATCTCGCTTCTTCTCGTTCTCCTACTTTCTATTTCACTTTTCTACCTTAGTCATCCTCTCTCTCTGGTTTCCTCCCTCCCTCTCCACCGTTCCCACCATTTCCTGCTCCTTTCTCTCCCAACCCTACAGCACACACAAAAATTAGTGCTGACAATTTCGCCTCCATAGATTGTGCGACGCGCCACTAAATGCGTGAAACAAACCTTCACAAACTTACTTAATTGGACCATCCAGGCTTATTCAGTAATGCAAATGAATGTGAAGGGACATGTCTTGTTTGTCGGCAAAGTGAAGGCTGACTGATTCTTCCAAACATTGCTACGAAACACACGGAACTAGGTTACACTGAAGCAGCGTGTTGTTTTTGACACATTTAGGAGGAGTTTGTAGGCTCCAATTTTCCATCAATAACACAGGTACCTTAAGTGAACTGCAGGGATGGGAAAGCGAGGAAGGAGGTTTAAGGAAAAGGAAAACAATAGTGTTTATTGTTATGCATTTTTATTTTGTCTAATCCATTTACCATGCCGGTGGGGAAGTCCTCATTTCGTCCTAATTCAGTCACCATTTCGAATAAAATAAAATAAAACTATTTAAATTGATGATAGAAGTAAAATAAATATACAAGACATACCTTAGTAATCCAATTCCTTGACGATAACATAAAATGAAGCACTAGAAGACCCATGAATTTCACGGTGTTGAAAATTAACATGAATCATACATATGGTACACAAACTGCAACTGAGTGACGATATTAAATTATATTCATTCTGGATGTAATCACCTACAAGATGTTTATCGAGGCAGGAAGCTGTTCACTGGATGACGCTTCCTGCCTTGCCTTGCCACTTGTGCCTTGGAACCTGACGTCATCCCTTTTAAACAAATCATTTATAGGGGTGAGCACTTGTTTACAACTGGATGGCTACTAATTCTTTCAAGTTATACAAAGAAACAGAGTAGTACATATAAAAGAAGTTTCTGTTGTGTAGCACAGATTGGAGATATAAGAATAGCCCTCCGAGTGATTATTGCAGAATTTGTTTTCTATTTATTAAATTTGACATTTAACAGGCATCTACTGTACACTTGCAATCCAATTTGTATCCAGGTTTTGTTGAAGTTTCGAATCATTTCACATACTAGTGAACCAATTACAACGCTTATCCTGTTTTATATTTGCCTGAGCTCACTTAATACTCGATCAGGCTATTCGAAGCAAGCCTGTATACATATTTTGGATTGCAAGTGTACTTTCACTGCTGGTATGTGCAATAAAAGAACTGGCTGGATGTTCTTATAAAGATATCTTAAAGAGTATATGTGAAAATGATCTTTAACTTAACAAATAATGTTTTCAAATAGATCAAGAAAATGTGAAGTGTATTCATGTATAATATTATTTTACAAATTACAATGAAAACTTTAAACCTGTAAGACTGGTGTTGGGTTTGCCACATTTATCTTTAATTTTTACTTAAGGGAATGATGATTATATACAAAACATGATCCCTTGCACTTATACTAATTAATTAGTTTGTATCTTGATGCAGTTTTGAGGAATCAGGAGCCCTCTAATATGACTACATCGTAATATTTATCAATGACAATGATTATTTAATACCTTGTCTATTAAAAGTGTTTCATCATCTGAACTTTACATACAATTTTCTTAAAGGTGAAATATAATATATGAAGCACCTAGAGGACTTCAGTATGTCAGAAAGGTGATGTACTGTATTTACATTCCTCACTTGTGCGTCATTCATGCTTACGATGAAACTCTATTCATTATCTTATTTTTATTCATCTTATATTCTTGTTTATCTAGTTTTCATTTTTTTTTTTTAAGTTTAATTGGTTAGGTTGCTTGCCACCGTATAGTACAAGACAGTGATTTATCTTCCATACATATCCAGACTCAGTAGTATAATTAATGTGTGCCATTCGAAAATCCTGTTTTTTTTTATTAATATCAAATACTTAATGTAATGAAAGGAAACGCAAATAGAGAAATCTCTCTGTGTGACTAAAGTGCTTTAAAATCTATTCAAACAGCATTGCGGTAAAAATATTGAAAAATATATGATATGATCCGAAACTCGAGACATATTTGCTGACATTGATAAGTTAAGTTACCTATTATAAAATATATTTTATCAGAGTTGTGATGTAAGGGTCTTGTCACCTTTTGATAACCACACATATACTGTACTGCGTAAATGACACTACAACAACCAGTAGGCCTAATAGGAAACTTGAAATGTATGTCTCTGCATGCTTACCAGTTTTACCATAACAGCACGAATAATCCACAATGTACAGTATGATTTCCCACCAATCTAATCCCATCCAATAATCTAATCCCATCACAGTAATGAACAAATGTATACCACTTTTTACCCAGTACAATCTTTCTTCATTATTCAGCACGTCATACTTTTCCTACTGTCACACCCAAGGTCTGGTCACAGCTATAGGATGCTATGTTCATAATTTATAAGGCTGGATATGATGTATTGATACTGCATGTGAAGAAAAATTACGCAATTGAATTAACAAAATTTGTCACAGCTAAATATTATCATGTATTACATTTTACAGGTACGTATACTTGTCCTGAGTTCCTGATATTCTTCCAATGTGAGTATTAGAATTATTTACACTTTTATCGACAGCGTCCAACCGCTTGGAAATCTCTACATAAGATGTTTTTCGTGACTATTGGAAATATGAGTATAGTTTTCTTTTGCAGTGGCATATGATTCCATCTTCGAGGTAGATGGATACTTTCGGGATCCTGTACCTCACATGAATCGTCTTGTTGTACAGTCTTAACTTAATGGGGTAGTATACTTTAGGCACATCAGAGAACTTTAAATCTCCCAAAGTATGCCAGGAAACTAGACCAGATTAATAAAAATAATCGTGACTTGTTGATTGGAATAGTTCGTAGGAATCACTGGCTCCTCATTTACCACCACTGTACTAACCTCTTAAATAGTCTGCTGGGAACATGTTTTTTCGTCTGTATAATTCTTTAGTTTACAAAATAGGTAACTTGTTTGAAACTTATATTTTATCTGAAATGAGTATGTTGACGTCTCTGATTAGCGGGAGGCAATGTCAGCATACCACCTTGTCTTTCAATGTAAACTATCCTCATCTAACTAAATATTCATAACGATATTCTTTACTTTACCCAAATATATTACTGTGCAGGATTCCTTAATGATTGGCTAGTTAAAGTATGTTTGAAAAAATTACATCTACCACTTATATTTGCAATTGTTTATTTTTTCTGTTTAAATATAAAAAGAAGAGGGTAAGTGCGGAGAACATTACATATGCTATTGGTTGCATTCCTAGGCACACAATCGGATATCAGGGACGAGGGGAGAGAGAGAGAGGAGATGGAAGGGAGATTAGGGGAGAGGGACGGAAGGAGACTAGAAGGGAATGAATAAATTGGGGGAAAGGAGAGGAGTGGCGAAAGATGGTGATTATCAGAGCAGAGAAAGAAGGAGGGGGGGGGATGATAACATAGAGACAACTGAATGATGTCAGAGAATAAAGCACAAGGGACATAAAAGAAAAGAAGTAGATATATGGGAAGGAAAAAGAGCAGATGGAGAAGGGGAAAAGAATGACAGAAGGTTACAAGAAAAAGACAGAGAGGCTAGATGAAAGAAGGAATAATTACAGCAGATAAAAAAGAGAGAGAAAAGAAGAGATAGTTTGTTGCAGAGTAAAAAACCCGCCTGGTGCTACAGGAGAGAGAGAGAGAGAGAGAGAGAGAGAGAGATATGAGGGAAGGTTTAAGATGGAACGGGAAATAGAGTGAAATAGAGAGAGGGGCAGAGGAGGGACTTTAAAAAAATAAATAAATGTAATAACAAACAGAAGTGTTTGGTGTTCACCAGACATTTCTATTTCTTATTCTGTGCTGTGAGTATGAATGATCACGGCGCCTCCCTCCACCTCCTCAAGAGTGTGTGCACAGTCCGTCCAACCAGCTGCTGCATATGATCATCCATTCTATTAGGCTGTGTCCAGGCTCCATGGGGTAGCTCCAGGGACGCCAATGTAGCATATATATTTCATAAGCGTTAGTGTACTCTTTTTGATATTGTGATTTCTGTATAGTGTATGGTATGGAAATAGATTACGTAAGGTGATAATAGGTCTTCATGCACTTAACAAACCATCTCCGTTAGTTATGATATTCCAGATTTTAGTGAATATAACAACAACTGACATTAATCTCTCGGCTATGGAAATAAAAATTAAATAAACACCCAGGAATTTCGGCAGCCATGTCCATCTACTGAAAATGTAAATCTCTTGGTGTTAGGGCGGAGAGTGGTGGGCATAAATAAGTTTTATATTCCCACTCTTGGATGAGGCATAAGGGATGTCTTGAGTCATATCCTGTATGTCGATGATTCCTTTCCTCCTTTTGGGAAATATTACAAGGAGATTTTCAGACGAAACTTGAATATTTTTGGCTCTCCTTTTGTCCCGAGGTAACTCTATTTAGTTCTTCCATATCATCCCCCTTTCCTTGCTCTTCATCCAAAATTTGCTTTCCCTTTCTTCAAACTCACTTATTCCCCTATACTGAAAATGGTCTCTGTAAGGGAGTCATCTGTATGTGGTGAATTTGAATGCTATTGGTTCCTCCAAACTATGCCACGATTTCGTGATTGCTCGGTGTCTGACAGTATCACTGCAACAAGGGGAGGCAATATCGTTATCCTGCAAAAGGTATCAATGATTATCCTATCTCTCTCTCTCTCTCTCCTATTAATTTTCTCTATACACGTACTATACTTGGACATACAAAGATACTGTACATACTTACATTAATACAAAATTTCTGTACACAGACGAACTGATATATTGATAGATATATTGATAGATACTGAAAGGAGACACACACGCAAACTCATTAACTCACTCCAAGAGAGACAGACAGATAGAGAGACAGACAGATAGATGAAAAGATGGATAGATATATAGAAAGATACAGAAGGATATATCGATTGATGAAAGTATCATAGAGTAATGGATACACATTGATGAAACAGATATTAATTGATGAAAGAGACTGAGAGAAAAACAACAAAAACAACAACACACACACACACACACACACACACACACACACACACACACATTCTGGTGCCATGGTGTGCTCAAGCGGTCTGAAGTGTAACCAGGCATGAGGTTAATAAAGATAGGGTTGGTGAATGCAGGACTCGATTGAGAACTCTGGGACGCATATTTCCTTTCTGTAAACGAGCTCGTCTTAGCCTGAACCAAAAGGGATGAGCTGGGAGGGAACAATATTTGAAAAATGACTCTTGACTTGCAGCAAAGAAATCTAACTGTAAGATATTCTTGAAAATATAGTCTCTTTTGTTATTCCCAGTTTATCTTAGAACAATGAAGCGAATTAAAACCTAAACTAACCTAAGATGAGCGAGTGGGCCGGCAGTGGTATTATGACGAGCACGTATACAGAAAAGAAATATGACAGGGGTGAAGTATAGGCTCACACACCCCCACTCATCCTTTCCCCTCCCTCCTCCTTCCCCTCACCTCTTCCCCATCCCCTCACCTCCCCTAGATGTATTCATATATACATACATACATACATATATGCTTATATTCATAGACAAAAACATTACCTTTTCTTTTGTATTAATTTATATTTATATGTTTGTTTATTATATTTTCTGTTTATTCCCCTGGACACAAATAGCGAAATGTTTTAGTCTGGTACAGTATTTTCAACCTATAGTAGGTTCTCTAAGATAACCTTTTATTATGCAAGGAAAGAATTCCCATAAAATTACGTATCTCTTACACACACACACACACACACACACACACACACACACATGCAGATAATTACAGTGCGTTAAGACTTGCCTACTATTGTTTACAAGCATTTTATACCCTCCCCAACTCGTTCTACCTGGTTATAACATTTTCCTTTTTCCTTCACCGGGTTCCAACTTTCAATCTGTTTCAACTAGTATATCAACTAGTATATACCTTTCATTTTTCCTACAACTGCTTCCAACTTGTTTCTAACTTTCCTTCAACTTGTTTCCTATTTTCCTACATCTAGTTACACTATTCACGAATGTTCCTCACCTATTCTCTGCCTTTCATTCGCTTTCACTTATTCTTTCATTTTAAATCGATAAATAATAGCTTCATTCTCTCATTTTCTTTTCTTCACACATTTCCTATATGCCTTTCTTTTCGCTCTCTTCTCCATTCTATCTCTCCCTCGCCTCAGTACTATCATTTCCATTTCCTCCCTACCTATATCTTTCATTTTCCCTCTCATTCCTGTTCTTCCCTTCCCTCTTTATACTCTCTCCCTATTCTCTTCCCTTTCCCTTTCTCACAATTCCACTCTATTTCCCATCCCCCCGTTACTTGAATTCTCTCTCTCTCTCTCTCTCTCTCTCTCTCTCTCTCTCTCTCTCTCTCTCTCTCTCTCTCTCTCTCTCTCTCTCTTTTCCCCATCCAGCCTTTCTTTCTCCGCCCTTGTAACACATTCTCAATCCACTTTTCCTTCTTTCCCTCTATCCACTCTTCCTCCCTTCTCTTTCTCACTTTCCTTTCTCTTCTCTTCTTCCTCACTTCCCTATCTGCACACCTTCCTTCCTTCCTACCCTCAATCCACTCTTCCTCACTTCCCTATCTGCACACCTTCCTTCCTTCCTACCCTCAATCCACTCTTCCTCACTTCCCTATCTGCACACCTTCCCTTTCTCCCATAGCCTAGCCTCCCTATATATACCCTTTTTACCATTCTCTCATTGATCCCATGCACCGCCCCATTGCATCTCAACAAAGGCTCCGGTACAAAGCATTAAGACCCGAGCCAGTCAACAGGACACTGCAATAAAGATTACGTACCCTACAGTGCACGCATCCTGAGCACTTCATATTGCCAGTGTGTGTATTGCAGAGCGCTAATCAGGGAAATCGATTTTGTGTGTGTGTGTGTGTGTGTGTGTGTGTGTGTGTGTGCGTAGGGTTGTGTGTGTGTGTGTAGGGTTGTGTGTGTGTGTAGGGTTATTTGTGTGTGTGTGTGGGTGTGTGTGTGTGTGTGTGTGTGTGATCCATGGAGTCTGTAAATTTAGCCCTCTCGTCAATGCGTGATTCTCCACTCGCATTCTGAGGTATAGGCTACCGAAGTTTGTTTTGCTGTCACACCCCTCTATCACCTTTCTCAGGCGCTATAATATGACCTCGCTGTTGCGGCGCCTAATATCAATCAATCAATCAATCAATCAATTTTCTTCCTCTTCAATTCATTTATCCCTCAGTGTTCTAAGTACAGACGTTGATGATTATATAATATTAGGCTATTGGATTATACCTTATCGTGATTCCTCCAAACTATTCCAAGAAACAGGCCACCAATATTTATTATCAATCTGGTCCTGTTTCCTGGCATACTTTGGAGGAATCAAGGAGCTCCAAAAGTATACTGTACTATCCCCTTAAAGTATAATTATATACCGTATATTTTCCGACAACTGGCCACTACAGCTGCCTTCTTCCACGGGATTATATTGATGTGATAAACTCAGAGTCCCGTCTTTCGAAGCCCAGGTCCAGTCAGTCTTCACGAGATGCGGAGCGAGAATTAATATGGGCGAAAATCATAGCAGTACGGATGCTATTTTCACCCATGAGACGAGTGAGACTAACCCTAACTTTCACGTAAATCTTCTCGTTCCCGTCGCTTACCACTTGTGCCAGAGCTTCCGGAAAGAGGGAGGAGGATGGGGGACGGTAATAGGGCGGGCTTGCAATTGATCTGCATTGTTGTTGAAAGCTTAAGTGGAGATATTCTTGTTGGCAAATTGGGAGGCTACTGATTCCTCCTAACCATGCCTGGAAACAGACGACCTTAGTAGTTTTAATAGGGGGTCTGTTTCTTGGCATAGTGTGGAGGAATCAGAGTCCGTCCAATTCACCAACAAAAGAATCTCACCCTTAAGGAAAATAATGCATTGTGGGTAAGTTGAAGCCAATATAACCCCCCAAACTCTGCTACAAAAACACACACCTTAGTTTCATAAGATGGGATTGTGTTTCCTTGCATACTTAGGGTGAATGAGTAGTTAGTTCTCCAATAAACTGTCCACAACGTTTCATAAGATGGGATTGTGTTTCCTTGCATACTTAGGGTGAATGAGTAGTTAGTTCTCCAATAAACTGTCCACAACCGGATCCCTTTACTGCATATTGCCCAGGTCTGGTGGGTTTTATCCCCTCGCTCTGACTTTTCTCTTCCCAGGTTCCTCCCGCCATCGAACTTAGTGATATATAAGGGACCCTATGATCTTGTATGAGATTTGGTGGCTTCTGATTCCTCCTGATTATATTACGAAACAAGCTCCTTTTAATGTAGGTGGTGTTTCGTAGCAATGTTTGAAGGACTCTCTAACCTCCAATTTTTTACTACAACACGGGGGTCCTTAAGGGGAGAGTATACTTTTAGAGAACCTTGATTCCTCCATAGTATGCCAGGAAACAGGACAAGATTAATTAACAAAAACGATGGTGGCTTTATTGCTAGGAATAGTTTGGGGGAATCATTATCTTCAAAAATTTCAAGACTATACCCACCCCTTAAACCTTTGATGTTCGAGATATTCAAGTCACAAGAAAACTCGTCTGTCGTTAGTCCACACAACTAGACGTGTGATGTTGCTGATCAGATTTAATTAAATAGTTTTATTAGAGGTAACCTTATTTTTGGTGCAGTGTGAAGCTGCTAATTCCTCCAAACTATACTAAAACAATAGAGCATCCCAACTATATATAAGAAGTTTATTTTCTTGCAATAATTTGTGGGATCATTTGCCTCCAATTTTGCTGACATTGTATTTACTCCTCAGTCTAAATACAGGGTGCCTCACGAGTTGTTGCGGAGCTGAAGGGAGATCAACGATTATGCAGTTTTATACAAAAAATACTCTATGAATATATATATTTTTAAGAGCTGGCTTAGCTGTAAATACAGCGGAAAACTGCATCTGTTTAGTCACGGGATGCAAAGGGGTTTATTAGAATGATATTTGTGGGCAATTTGGAGAGATACAGATTCCTCTAATTTCCCGCTAGCAGGACATAGACTATATACCGCCTCAGAAAAAGCTATTTCATATCACTATTTGGAGGAATGAGTAGCCTTCCATCCACTCACAATAGCTACAAAGAGAAAAGAATAAGTAGGATCTGTTTTTCTTCCTATTAATGTTGTATCGTTCTTCTTCCCCTTCTTATTTTTGTTTACCATCTCAGTTCCTTTCTTCATTTTATTCCTTCGTCATATTAATCAGGATTTATGCCTGGTCGTCTTTTGTCATTTTCCTTTCCCTCCTCTTCTCCCCTCCCATCCGGTCCTTTCATTCCGATGTTTATTTTATCTCTGCTTGCCACTCTCCCTCTTTCGTCTGAGTATTTGTTTTCTTTCTCTCTATAGTTCTCCCTTAGCAATTTCCTTGTTGTCGTTACTTGTTCTATGTTCTCTTTCCCTCGCCCCAGCAATATACACATAAGTGACCAAATGTGTATGCAAGAAAAAGGTGTGAGCTAAGCAATGACCATGACTTATACGATGAAATCATGGACCTGAAATAGAGGCACAAACTATCTAATGACACACACACACACACACACACACCAAGCAACTAAAGCTCCATGAAAACAACCTAATATAGAGATATATCTATATATATCAAATATCTATAATTATATTCTATAACTATTATTCAACCACTATATCACTATAATTCAACCACTAACCTACTTCATTCTTTCGTCATAAAATAAAAAAAAAGTATAATTACATTTCCTGTCTAACCAGTGTTTTCTCTCACCCACCCGAAGATCAATTACCATTATGTAGACTTAAGGAGAGGATACAGTGTTGGTAAATCCGGAGCAAATGATTCCTCCAAACTATTCCAGGCACCAGGCCACCATTATTTTTGTTCCTTTGGTTCTGTTTTCTGGCATACTTTGGAGGAATCAAGGCGCTCCAATGTACCAAAAGTATACTCTCCCCTTAATACACAGAGTATAAAAGGGCAGAAACCAGAGTATCATTAATATTTATATAAGTTGTTGTTTATTGAGTTGGTTGTGTAAAGCATTGGTTCGTGTTCATGAAATGTAGTATATTATTATAGTAGGAAATTAGAAATGAACTTACTTCTCTTTACAGGAATATGATGGAGGAAAAGAAAAATATATGCTGCTAGTTAGTTGTTCGCCTCTATCTTAGGTTAGTGAACAGAGTCATCATTATTACCAATAGTAGTTGTTAATAAATACCCTACGCTTTCCCAAAAATATTCACTGCTCTCAGTTCTCTGTCTGTCTTTCTCTTCTGTCAGTCTAATCCAAAACACTTGTGTATACTTTCTGATATCGCCTCTCCAAAAATATCTCTGTCTACCTCAGCTTGTCCTTCCATCACTAAGTTGTCACTCTAACTGCTCATCACCTATCAGTCCTCTTTCACATCTTGTATTCTTAAGTGCCAGCATTACGGGATTCACACACAGTCACAATAATACAAAAAAAAAAAAATCTAAGTAAAATACAGCCATTCATTTCCCACCCTTAGATTAACAAATAAAAAAATATTAACGGAGGTACCGTAATGATATATACGTTATAAAGGTATCGTTAAATAAAAAAAAAACAATAAAACTACATGAATGCTTAAACATATATTTAAATTTATTTGTACTTATATAACTATTCTTTAGTATAATGAACTAACCACAGACGTACAAAATTAACGATTGTCAGCATTGAAATTAGTTAGATATTTTAATATCGCAGTTAGTTCAGTGTCTCAATTTGATGAAGTCCTCTCAGCTGTAAAATGAATAAACGTTCAAGGCTTTGGGTTAAGAGATGCCTGATTTGTCCAGCGCTTGAAATAATGTATAGCACAGTTATAAGATAAAGTATACTGATACATTATATAGGACTGACCTGATACCAATAACAGTTGTAATTGTACTGTATTAAAACTATATAATTATAATCTGCAACTCCAATCACCATTACTGTATAAACTCTTATCGCTACAGTACTTCTATAATATATCCCAATACACTGATTCACTTAGCCAATATTTTCTCCGGTAGTCTCCGGGACACAGAATAAGGTAAATATAATTCCCAGGAAGGCCACGGTGCTATAGAAGAAGTAGAGACCAGCCATGGTGAGACTGTCACGCATGAGACTGTAGCATTGCATGGACGTGGCAATCACAAGGCATCCTAATACGTTGCTGATGGTAATACCCTGGTGGAGTGGTGGAAGGAAGATTTCTATGAGTAAAGGTTGGAGAGACTGTAGTGGAGGAATGGAAGGAGGGAGTGGTGGAAGGAAGATTTTTATGAGTGAAGGTTGGAGAGACTGTAGTGCATGAATGGAAGGAGGGAGTAAAGAACGGAATGAATGATTGACTTTGATGAGTGAATATAAGTTTCCACGATGCAAGCTCTCGACATCACGACACAGATCTGTTCTGCCTTGCACATCCACACATCGTCTTGCGAGATTTCAGGTACCCTTGAATTATTACAAGAGGCTTTTATTCTTCTGGCATTATCTGGGCAGGGGGGGGGGGGAGATAGGATGAAATCTCCCTTCTAAAAGATGTTGAGGCTGCCCAACATAACAGTGAGCACTAACATGGCCACTATTTAAAGATGTTGAGGCCATAATACCCAACATATTAGTGAGTCCTAAAATGGCCATTATTTTATTCACCCTAATATGTTGAGGCCATGATGCCAAACACATTAAATGAGCCCTAAGATGGCCCCTATAGTTATTAAAGATGTGTATTAGCCAAATGAGTCACTGTAAAAATGCTACAGTCTTGAGAAATTGAATAATAAAACGCCTAACAGTTAGTTGTATACCTTGAACCATCTAATGGATAGCTGTTAAAGTCAACACAGATCCTCACATAAGTATAGAAACGAAACAAAATTTTTGTGCAAACCGAATCATGCAGAAGTACATAATAAAACCCATGATAACAATAAGTGTGGTATAGTTAATAGAGAACCAAAATTAGGCAACGTATTAATAACAACTTCTGTAGAAAAAAATAGTATTCATTTAAAGCAATTGTGTAATAATCGAACAGAATTGGATTATATTAATTAAAATTGTTGCGCATTTGCTTATTTGACATTAGATCACTAGAAAGTGTATAAAGTAGTAGACTTAAGTGATTCACAGAAGAAAACACGTCCACACGAAGAAAAGCGCAAAAAGCTGAACCTGAACTCTCTAATTGAGGTATTATAATGAGGTGAAATGGAAAAATGCTGCATGTTTACGCCCTGAATACTCGTCAAAACAGAATATTCTCCACATGTTACAGAGTTAAAACTCTTCAATAAACATAAAACACTGAATAAACAATTAATTTGGAAATACAGTACCTGACGAGTAAAATATAGTGTGCACAAAGGTATACTCGTCGGGTTTATCTCTCACTACCCGATGTTGCTTGCCACTGGTGGTATAGACAAGGTTTACAGGCACACTATAAACCTATTTAATAATTACCGTAAAATTTCCCCTTGTCTTTTCCTAGGTTGTACTGTACATATATAAGTATACTTCCACTTCATATCCAGTAGGACACAAATATTTACATTATCGTTCTTCCTCTCAGGATGAGATTGACATTAGAGAGATTATCACCTGATTAATTAATGCGCACTGAAGTAGAATATATATATATATATATATATATATATATATATATATATATATATATATATATATATATATATATATATATATATATATATATATATATATATATATATATATTCTAACCCTAGTAGATTAGTTACATATGCATAATCAAACAATCGTCTAAGAACTAATTGGTATGTTGGAGTATGAATCTTTCGTATTCCTTTGTAATTATAAGCAAATGCATGAGTAGTACCATGGGCCTCATTGTAGTGGTGAAATATTCCGAAGACAGTTGCCACGGGAGAGCCTCAATACCGGAGTGCATTCCTAGGATGCAGGCAGAGAGGAACAATACAGGAAACCATAGCGTCACATCCTGCCCAGTTGATCTGAGAAATATAGAGATGGTATTCGAACATGACGTTAGAGATGAAATTAACAAACTTAATGTACGGTTTATTCTTAGAGAATGGAAAAGTGACCGTATATTTGGCAGAATTCCTGTAATAAGTCAAGTTATTATACCCTAGACAAACTATTGATTTGTGATAATAGAATTATGCAATGTAACATGTAATTGATTTACTAGAATAACACATAGTTCTGGCTTGGTGAATTGCGTATGTGATGCAATAGACAGACAGGATCACAGGATACACTCGTAGGCCTACATATGGGTTTGGAGAGTATAGAACAGAAAAATGGACATATTCGAGGATATTATTAATGGGCAATTCAATATCACGTACAGTACAGTACACTGTATGAGGTATCTAAACTTATTTAACTTCTCTTTTTCTATAAAATTCCAATATAAATGAAATTTATACTGTTTAGCAAGACAAACAAATATGAAAAATATATATACCTGAGTGTCTAATATTGGACAAAGCAATGCAATATATTGAACTTATGCATTTATCAAAGCCTGGAATTAACAGGATTACTGTATATTGACGTGTATTTACCCTGTATCAACTTGGCCTGTTTCGTTAAATCCACTGCCGTTGGAAGCGTGAAGATCATTGTACCCATTTGGCTCTACTTGGTCGTACAGGCAGGAGAAAACACCCAAGGAGAAGCAGAACACTGTCGTGGGTGCTAAGGACACAACCAAACACAGACGGCGACCAAGGCGATCAATCAACAATGTCTGCAAAATGCTTCCTCCTACAGGTACCAACAGGATGACGGTTGTCCACAATTCTAGGTCGCTGTTAATCCCTGCAGACTGGAGAATCCTTGTGAGATTTGATCTCAGAACATGTACACCAGAGAAACTCTGCACGCAGAACAAACCAAACAATATTAAGAGTCGCTTAATATTATCACCGCGAAAAATATCTCGCCAGGTTGATTTAGTCTCCGTATTATTCATTTCTTTAATCATAAGTATTTCATTTTCGATGTTACAGTTATATCCTCGCAAGCGCCTTAGTATTTCAGCAGCTTGTGTGTGGCGATCTGTGACGACGAGAAAAGTAGGGCTCTCTGGGAGGAATGGGACGATAAAGGCCGCCAGCAACAACAGACCATCAGAAAATAAAGCCACTTCGTACCAAGTGAAGATCATGCCCAGAGCTGCACCGCTAACTATACCCAATAGGAACATAATTATGTTCACTGATACAAATGACCCTCTGTGGCTGGTGTCTGCAATTTCTGAAGCATAGGTCATTGTTGTCAAGCTAGTCGTGCCAGCCACAAGGCCTTCAAATATTCTGAAAGAAGTGTTACTTTGATATACATAGCTTTATCATTAAGTGCACTGTATGTTACACTCTTTAACAAAAGAATGATAATCAAATTTGCTCCTGTTTTACCAAGAATCATAGAATTTGAAAGTTGTTATAGCTGGCAAAGTTGTATGTCAGATCACCAGTAACTGCAGAGAAAAATTAAACAAGAATTTATTGTTGTTGTCGTCGTCTGTACAAATAAATACAGTTGGCTATAAGATTAGATTAGTAATCATAACGGGAACTTTGAGACGAGGAATTACATTTGTTTCCTTCACTCACAGAGGGAGGCTAGAGGGATTGTAATTGGGTCGGTCTGAACGTCTGCCAATGTGCAATCTAAAACAATCAGTGCCATTTTTTGAAAGTCTTAGATAATATTGGAAGTACCCGTGGCTCAGTCCTCCTCGAAGATAATCTGGATCCAATTTTATAATAAGGACTTTTCATCACTGCAAGACATGATAAAACGTGCCCTTTGCACATTATCCCAGAGACGGATGAGATTAATGATGTTAATGTTTTTTTGCGAAAGATGAGAACTAAAGACTGAGAGCCCGCTAATTGTCCCCATCTGCGAAACCAATGTGAGAGAGGTCCTAAATCATCCAGTTTCGTAAGAGGTGCCTAGACACATTGCGTTTCAAGGAGCATATGTCATAGTAAAGGGGAAAGATGGATAGATGTAAAGTGTTCCAGAGTTGACCAGTTGTGTTTATGAAAGACTGAGAGTACCGGTTAACTCTTGCATTAAGGAGTTAAACAGAAAAGAGGTGAGATCGAGTAGTATCTTGGCGAGTGTTTCTTGCTCTCCTGAGGGGAGGAAGCATACTTTGAGAAAGTTCAGAAGAGCAATGTCTAGTGAAATAGTAATAGAAGAAAGAGAAATTGATGCAACTTTGTGGTGAAGAGAAAGAGATTGTAATGAATCAGTAAGAGAGGGAGTGGTGTGAAGGTTCAATATTTACTCCCCCAGGGCAACATTGGGCCTCATATATTTCTCAAGGGCCTGTTAATGTAATAATAAGAAAGTAGTAATTATGTAGTGATTATTTATGACTGGCTACTTTAGTTTTGAACTTGCCAATAAAGTACAGGTGTACCACAGACACCAACACCACGAGTATTAATTAGGAAACCATGTGGAGGATCGGCCTTTCATAAGTTACTGAAAAAGGCAAAAAGTGTTATGTGCTTGTTTACGAGAATACAATTGTGACAGTGATATTAGGGATAAAGACTTTCAAAGGAAAGAATGCTATCATGCATTACTATATTGTAGTTTATCGGGTTACACTTTGGATAAATTTTCGTTCGACAATGGTCGGGTCATGAAACCGTTGATATATCTAATCTCTGAATATACACTATAAATTCTTAGCATAGGGAGAAATAAAAGAAAGGAAAAAAAAAAAAAAAAAGTAAAGTTAAACCACAATACAAAGCTCATCTAATCCTCGTGACGTGTGTGTGTGTGTGTGTATTTAAGAGTAGCAGTTGACCTGGGCCACGGTAATGGGCTTGAAGCCTATGTCCAGTGTTGGAACATTAAAAAAAATATATATATATATATATGAAAAATGTTTTCGATGTCTGGTAATTTCTAGTTAATTTAGAGTACTAAGATCGATATAGTGTTGTTGTGCAGTTCCTTGGAAAACTGTCAATTTAATTGATTTACAACATACACGCAATCCTACCTAAAGAAATACAAACCTGCCAACAAACATCATGGTGGGGTTGACTGCTGTAGCTAGGAGGGTTAAGCCTAGTAGTCCAGGGATTACTATTAATGCTAGCGTCAGCTTCCTTCCGAACCGGTTTATTGTCGAACTTGCATATAAAACTCCGAGTATATTGCAAAGTATAAACAGGCTGCCTGTAAGAGAAGATGTGTAAATATTATTTGACATTCAAGAAGAACAATTGTAAAAATCGTCACCTCTCCACCCTGATAATTATTTATCTCCCAACCACTTAAGATGTGCTGATTCTTGGCATTGTCTCATATTACAGTCATATATGTATTCGTAAGCTTCATAGGCTGCATATATATATATTGTGTAAATACGTTATTGGTATCTATTAATATAATAATAATAATTATTATTATTATTAATATTATTATTATTATTATTATTATTGTTATTATTGTTATTATTACTATGTACCCATATTGCTGAATTAAGACAAATAATATTGGAAAGCAGTATGTAGTTGGCATGGCACTGAGTTATGAACAATAATTTGCCAGTCGTGATTTCACATTCAAGTTCTATTGGAGTTATTAATTCGTCTATAACAATTAATGAAGGAAAATATTTGTACCGAGAGTATCTATCTGCCATTCGTGGAGCATCATTGGAGTGCCGTATATGTTGGTGGTGTTCGTGACCAAATTAGCTTCTAGAACATTGAGCCAAGACGTGGAGATTCCAACTACGGCGTACGGTATGGATGCCCCAAATATTATTAATACCTGTAACAGAAAGTAATGAAGTGCATCATAGAGAGGTGTTCATTATCTGTTCAATACTGTTCATTATCTCGCAGCTAACTGGGTCATCCTTACATTTTCTCCATGACATTATGCTCAGGATGAGAAGGAAGCGTGGGAGGACTTTCTCTCTTCCAGTAACCTTGTCATGCATGCTCTCACAACCTTCACACACGTAACATTTATAATTCTAGAACTGGAGGGTGAATTGGACTGGAAATTGTTTCATCCACACCCCATATTAGCCGCGATGAGAGACAACAGAGTCAGATCACCTGAAGATGATCTCAGAGAAAAGTCGAAACGTCGCACAGTCCACTTTTGGAGAGCTCCATATATATATATATATATAAATATATATGTATAATTAGAGGAGAAATTAGTGCATAATCCAGAAAGGATAAAAACACTGAGCAGTGTATTCAGCTACCTTATGGTACTATATGATGAATCAACAGTGATAATGTCTTTAGCAGAGGCTTTTTTTCATATGATGATTTATACTAAAAACAAAATCTAAGCGATGAAGTACACCATTTTCAATGCACTAAGCTTGACAGACAGACAGACAGACAGAGATAGATCATTCACCTGCTTTGCCAGACGCCAGAACCTCACAGATTTTGGTTCTATGGACAGGAGCTCAAGTGTCTCTGAAAAACAAAAATAATAATGTGAGAAACTAACTGTGTGTACTGCACAATAATAATTCAAACAGTAAGTTTAGAATTATAATTGGGCAGTGAGTGATTTATGGTGTGCAGTGCCCTAGACGGGGTGGGGAAATGTGGGGTGGGAGTGAAGCAAATTATGAATATTTCTAGGAGCATTTTGAAGCCATGTACTAAGCTACAATGAGATAACTGGTCCTGGATAACCAACCCTATAGCATAGTATAATTATTAACCCGCTAATTTATATTTTGTCAGGTGGGTGGGGTTCCAAAGTGGTAAATGTGGCGTGCTTTTTGTACAGTAAAGTGACAATACGAGAGCCGTGTTTATGAGGCCTAACACAGAAACTACTTGTTGTTTGTAGTAATTGTTGAGAGGAGAATTTTTCTTGTTGGTAAATTGGAAGGCTATGGAATCTCCAAACAATACCACGAAAAAGATTCCTTATTAGCATCGTTGAGGGCGTCTGTTTCTTGACATGGAGTGAAGGAATCAGATACCTTCAAATTCACCAACAAAACTACCTCCCCTTAATGAAATATAATGTTAAAGCCATTATTCGTTTTTCTGTTGATTACGGGTAGTTAGTTATCGGGTTTATAGTGAGCAAGAACAGTACTGCACAGGAGCAACATACCCTACTGTATTATACGATTTAGGATCCTCAGATGGAGAAAACAAAACAAATAGCTCACTTTTTCCTTCTCACAAGTAGCTTCTACTGCAAGTAAACCTGACTGACTTTTATTTTATAGAATGTATAATGCAGGGAAACAGGCATTTGTGTATTTCCAATTACGTAATTGTTAAAGCCTATAGTTGCCAAGGTGAGACAGAACTATGCTGATGATTGTAGAACACTTACCGGTATCACTGTTCGTTGCATAATTGACAGAGGATCCTGAAGACATGATTTTTGTAATATTTTCGCCCTTGGAGACTTGGCAGACGTCTGTTACGTTTGTTACGTCGTAATGTAACACCACTATTAAATAGGGGTAGTCAAGATGTTAGTGAAGATGTTCTATTCACTTGGGGTAATGGCAAGTTCAGTAATGTCTCACTATTTATTAGTTTAAAGGTTACATTACTAACAAATAAATAAAATCCTCGCTTCTTTCAGGTTGTATATTGCATATGAAGCTTTATAGCTAACCTGGAAAGCCTAACTAAAATACAATTATGTAACAATATATATATATATATATATATATATATATATAAAATTTCTTAGATTATGTTTCCAGTGGCCTTCGTTATGTGATTCAAAATGTTTCAAGCATATTTTACACATACTTTTTATACCCCTTTTATACATACACTGAGAGTAGTCCAACATACTCCCAAAGGCTTCACTCTTCCTATTTTCACACTATAAACAAACGCACTACACAACACACCTTTTGTCCAAAATAATATCCCCCAAAATTATTGTTTTTTTAATTATGAGTAAGGTTAAAAATCAAGCCTCGGAGGCCCCTGAGATGGGCAGCAATTTTCCTACTTTCATTCCACTGCAAGCCAGTAGCTGGTTTATTAAGTTAGTTCCTCAAAGAAAAGAATTTGAAATATATTTCACTTGAACTGTCACAGAAATATGGCTCACGTCTGTTCGGGAATTATTATTATTATTATTATTATTATGTGTGTGTGTTTTTTGTAGATGTCTGTTGATGTTTCTAAACATGGAATGTGTTCAGGGGTTACTAAAACCTAAAGTGTCTTACTTCATATTCTTCAATATCAGCGAGTGTGGCGAGCGTGCCCCACCCCTGCTATTTCCTGCTCCATACTAAGCTGACGAAACGAAGGCAGCTGTATGACTGGTTGTTCTGTATCAACAAGTGTGCCAGAGGAAGGGTGAATATGCTACCTTGGATACCGGGGTAATGATGTATCTTTCTGCCATGGTATCAAATTATGCACAAGGAAACAATGATCCGTACTGGAAATTTATATAAATTCCACTTTAGCTTGGCAAAACTGGTCATATTGCTTATACTCAGGATACCCATCCATGTAAGTCATGAACTCAGACTACAACATTAACTCGGTACCGAAGTCAGTGCTGCTCGTTGACATTCATTGTTTGCATGTTGGGAAACAAATTATGGTTTGTGATGAACTGGAGTAAACAAATCATAAGTTAGTTGCTCTTCAAACTATGCCAGGAAAGGGTCGACCAATATTTTATATTTTACAGTGAGTAATATGGTGTTAGTGGACTCTTTACTGCCCCACTAGATGACAACTTATTTATTGTTACACATCACTACCATCACTCACAGCACCTTGGAATAAGGTAGGGCATCATCGATGCTGTGTGTTGGTAAAGATATAGGCCTTATTATAGGGGATATTTTTTTGACGTGTCGATGTAGCCAGAATACTTAAAGAACAAAGAACCATCAGATCACCTCGATTATCGATAAACCTCTGATGTTTGGCGTGGACTAGATATACTGCTATCTTGAAATTTGCAGTCCGATAATCTATTAACTCTGCTATCTCCGCCCTTATATCAGTAATAATTATTGCAGAAGAAGCTTGTTATTGTTTTCCTCCCAAAGTTTAATTCGTTGTACAATGCCAACCCATATTTTTGCAATAAAATGGAAACTTGTGTACCGTGTGTGTGTTCCAGGGACACTGAAACAACTCAAATTAACACATTCGTTCACCCTTGTTACTGGCTACATAGGAATTGTTGACCTTCCCATCCGTCAATCCACCCCTTTGGGTTTGTTTTCAAAGTTATTTCAGCCCAGAGCAAATCGCTTCTGTATCTTAACAAGAAGAAGAGAGATTCTCCTCTGTCTCCTTTTGCAGACAGGTGTGGTTCTTTGACAATAGTGATTGATATACTTGAGATAACAATAGGCAGGTGAGTGGGCGGCAGGTCGGAGCTGGCAGGTGTTTGATCCTGGTGGTTGGGTCGTGGTCAGTGTGGGTAGCACGGTCCATAGAATACATTATCTGGACCCTGGTGGATAGGGTCTGTGCAGGCTGGTGGGCGAGAGGGAACAGACAAACATCCATTAAGGAGAGACTGAAGTAAAAATAGTTTTTGTTGTTCAACAGTTATCCTCGACTGTATTATGATTATAAAAGAAAAGTCTATGGTGTTGATTAGAGCTTCTGTTCATTAATTTCCTTTTGTTTTCAGCAGCCTTAGGTATTGCCTTTGATATGAGGGATTGAAAAAGCACACTTTGTCGTGAACAAATATTTATTGACATCAGAAATACTAAATAGGCTTATGATGGTGTAGTGTTTTAAAAAATATTCTTGTCCTTGGCCATGTTCAATACAGATAAAATGCATATAACATAAGTGTATAAATACATATATCTATACATGGTGTAGAGCTGCTAAAGAGGCTTGTGGAACATTAACTAAATTCTAAATTATTGATTCCTCCAAACGATGTCCAAAAGCAAGGTTGATACTTATGACTCTTTCACACATAAGTTCATGAAAACATCAAGATAAAAGCAAACTAAAACTTAACAAGATTTCTTAAAACTCGTTCCCTTGTAATGACCGTTGCAAAATCTTTGTGGTAAACATACCAATACAATCATGATGAAAAAATACTACAGTATCAAACATCCAAGAGAATGTATATTTCTGAATCATGGTTAGCTGTATTATATGAAATTATAGATTAACTTACAGGTGGGCAAGGATACATCATCTTAGGTTTCACTGAATACATTTTAATAATAACTCAATCATCAGCCAGGTTTAACATTACATTGAAAACTCATTCCACATACATGCAGGGTGCAGACGAGAGATTATGATATAAAGACATTTTTTCCATAAATACAATAAAACCTTATTTCCAGTATTGTCCTGGTTGTTTTTGCGTCATGACCTATTGATTCATGATCAATTGTTTTTTCGTGCTGGTAACTACATAAATGTGTAATTGATAACAGAATATGAAAACAGTATATGATGACAGTTTTTTTTCTCTAACTTGAGATACTTAGTAAAATAAATCTTTACAATGGGACGACCAGGAACATTCATATATCCCATTGAAGTTTTCAGGCACCGTCTTATAATCTTGTACAGTCACGAGCACTAATAAGTATCCAGGTGTGCTTCGAATACTTAGAGACAGTATATAATTACATAATAAGATCTCCATTGGGATTAGTTCGTTGGTGAATTGGAGTGTTCAAAGCTTCAACCAAAACTGTATACCTAGGCACGAGCCATAATGAATATCTAGGTCTTGTTGAAGTTTGGAATCAGCTGACATACTAGTGCACCAATTAACAATGCCTATCTTTTCTTATATTTGCTGGAGCTCTTTATATACTCGATCAGTCTATACGAAGCAGGCCTGGATTAATTGTTACGACTCGTGAATTAACACAAAATTAGCACTCAATGTGGTTCTAACTATTCCTAAATGGACAATGTAACTGGTGGTGTCCTTTCAGATTATCACTGGAAATCGTCTGAGATGTTAAAATCAGTTAGTGCAGGAGAGATATTTAATTACCCTAGTGTACAGTCAGATACCACAGCTGCTGAGACACTCCGATGATCATATGCCCCTCTGGTCGGGAAGGGTCAGAGCTCCGAAGTCAAAATTATCTGCTTCCTCCCCGGGTGTCTCAGAAACTATGGTAACTGACTGTATGATAATATCTCCTAGTGCACATATGGTAATTATAACTTTCTGTTCACAGTGTTCAAACAAATGATACGATCAGTCTCTTTAATGACCAACAAGCATTTTGACGTGAATAAAGTACAACTGAATCACCAGAAGAGAAAAAATATTCACACGCATGTTTAAAGTGCCGCCAGTAAGTTGACAACCAACCGTATAGGCTATATAAAAAAAAAAGTTAGCCGATAACTTAGACATTAATCTAAAGATAATCGTGCTTTAGTCGTCGCATGAAATTGGAAAATAATTCTAATTATAAAACTCCTTATGTAGAGTAATATATTAGTAAAATAATCACATTTAAATGTCTAAATAGAAAAACATTCACACTATTATGAGCAAACATAATTGATCCCAATTACAAGTGTTTGTAAAATACATCAATTTAGATTACAATAATGGGTTTAAGGGGACATGTGATTTAGTCAGATAATTGGAGGATAAAGAGTCCTTCAAATATTGCCCCGAAACACCACCAATTTGGAGGGAGTGTGATTCGTGGCATAGTCAGGAAGAATCGGAAGCCTCCAATCTTCATACACAATCATAGGGTCCTTAAGTGCATTGCTTATCAGGCGATATGTCTGTTAAACTAAACGGTGATAAGTACTTCAGTGGCGAGTTGTGAAACAAATCTTCGTCCTTTAAACAACAACCCCACTAGCAATTTTAAGAACGAAACATCCGTCCGAATGTTTGTTAAGAGGGTAGAACACTGTTGGTAAATCTGGAGCAACTGATTCCTCCAAACTCTTCTAAGCAACATGCCATCATTAATTTTATTCATCAGATCATGTATCTTGGCATTCATTAAAGGAATCAAGGTTTTCTAACGTACCAAAAGTATACTATACCCTTTATCGCTTCCTCCCGAGCCTTGCCTACTCTGCTATCAAAGGTACACAGCAGTAAAAATAAATATTCATCTTGAAAGTCACTAAAAAAAAAAAAAAAAAAAATTAAAAACACCAACCATTAAAACCATTCACTGAGTCATATTAACTCATCCGTAAAACTTATCCCATCATAATTACAACATTTAGTCCTCTCTCTATAGCAGACTTATGATGACCTTCCCTAAATCAAATGCACTTCCTTCTTGGCTAGGTAAGAGGACATTGTGTCGTCAACTGCTGGGGCTTGGGGGCGCTGTGGTCGAAATAGTTTTAGTGGCCTTGACTCTCCTAATTCTATGACCTCATATGGCTCTTCCTCCACTCTACGGTACCTGTCGGGAGATGTATTGTACATTAATATGAAATTTAACCAGTAAATAACAATCCCAGTGATAAGGAATTTAGGCTAGACAGTATTACACTTGAACACAATGAAAGAAAAGAAACTTCAATATCACTTACCTTCTGGATCTGCGAACATCTCTGATATTACCAATCGCTCGCCCAGCCAGGAAAAGGAGGTACAACATAACCAGGACACAGAACACATACACGAAGAAAGGGAGTGGGGTGCGTGGGGGTCCAGGAGGCATAGTGGTCGGGGTGCTGAAGGTGGTGATGTTGGTGGTGGTACTGCTACTCCAGTAGTCCATCGCGTTTTAGATGTTCGCTGAATCAATTGAGAACACCCGAAAAATATTAAGTAAATAAAATAAATTGATATTTCATATCAAATATGATTCAACGATGGGCGTATGGGCCTGAGGTGGGGCTACTTTAGATCATTCCGAAAAAATACAATCAATCAGTCATGGTCGTACAGCCATGGCTGATAGTGCTGGACCAGTGAGTCTTCTATACCTCTCTCAACGTTGAGAATGGTTTGGAAAATTTACTTGTTCGAACTCTGTTCACTTGCTCTCCAACAATCCTTGGACTCTGGTCCAGCACTATCAGCCATGGCTGTACATAATTATGAAAAATCCATAACTTACCGAATTTAAATATAATTAATAATCTAGTTATTTTCAAGCCATACGTACTGTACCCTAGAAGCAAATATTACGTTATACGATCAATAACTTAAACTACGCATTGTTTACCTTTACAAATTGTTGTCTGTTCGTGCGATCTTAAAATGAGACACACGGGGAAACAGTTTCATGGTATATTATCATGAAAGAAATTATAATAGATCTACAATTTCGAAGCAGACTTACAGTTGAATAAAGTTTGGTAAGGTTGGGATTGTTGGCTTATAAGTCTCGCAGCAATAATGCCCAGTGAATGTTGTGTATTATTTTTAAATAAATACCACAGAATATAAGAGGTACAGAAGGAATATCATTATTTTGAGAGGGTGTTTGGTGAAAGAGCAGCTCTTTCAACATCCAGCAGAAAATTCCGAAGGATTTATTAACCTGATGATTTGTAACAACTGAAGTATCTATACATAACTTACCGGTACAAAAAATACAACTCCACCAATACAGCGAAGAATGAATACACTGGCTGGCAGGGCACTTGAGACGAAGGTAACGAGGGTCTGGACAGGGAAAGAGTCGTGAAGTGAATGAATGTCCGTCCTTTGGTCACCCTCTCACAGCAACTCACTTCGCCAGTTTCGAATGCTTCATTGATACAGTTTGGATTTATGAGTTTTCGATTGTCCAATTTTCTTTTAACTTTGCGGCCACCCATGGTCCAGAGTTTGAACCCAGTATCACCCTTACTGGACAGTGGGTCACTGTCTAGACAGTTGAAGTATTTCACTGGGGGTTGTTTCCACATAATTTTGAACGTCATTTCAATGGTTATTTTTTTTATAATTTAATGGAAAATACCGGAAAATTTATATATAACGTTAACTTTTAAAATACTTGATATGTAAGTACTTTGTGGAATATGAAATAGAATTATAATATTGATCTTTTTGTTACTTATATTTCATTATATAATGACATTTATATTCAGCTATGAAGCTAAAGGAAACAAATTTACTGTACGTTGAGAAACATAGACATTCTTATTGCAAGATTCAATCATAGCAGTTTGTTTCTTATACATGAAAGTATTGCACCGTCCACTGTAAGGGTCAGATTGAGAAGAAAAAAAAACTTTGTTTATATACATTTTACAAAAGATAGTGGGCCCAGTGGGGCTGACTTTATTCTCTGTGAATATTAGTTATCCCCCACAGGGCTAGAATAAAGATTGTTGTAGGATCTGGTCACTTTCTAGTGGATTTGACGAGATCTGCCCTCATGGATTATATTATGAATCCACGTGAGATGTACTGCTCCAATTCTCTCAAAATTATTTCGTGTATGTCTCCATACCTCGTCCTTCCCAGCCGCCTGGAAAGAAGCCAATGTACAACCAATTCCAAAAAAGGAGCTACCGCAAATCCATCAAATTACAGACCAATTGCCATCACGTCTACTCTCTGTAAAATATTTGAAATAGTTCTTAACAATCACTTTGTAAAGCACCTTGAGAAAAATCATCTGCTAAATGATAAGCAATATGGCTTTAGACAGAGACGATCTACTGTGGACCTGCTCTGTTATTTCACAGATAACATATTCCAATCAACTGATAAACATGGAGAGACTCACACAATTTGCCTTGATATATCTAAAGCCTTTGACAGAGTATGGCACAGATCATTACTGTCTAAGCTTCCACATTATGGCCTTCAATCTTTTGTTCCCCTAATTAATTCAAATCTTAGCAACAGAAAATTACGTGTGATGGTAGATGGTCTGTATTCTGACTTTCATCCCATTAATGCTGGTGTTCCTCAAGGAGCGGTCTTGGCTCCAACTATGTTCCTCATTCATATTAATGATCTTTTGTCAGTTACTCAGAATTCAATTCACTCCTATGCTGATGATTCAACTATTCACAGGTCCTTCTCATTTAATGATAGTTTTACTCAACACAATATTATAGAATACAAACTTGCCACTTCAATTTCATTAAATGAAGACTTAACGAAGATCTTTGAATGGGGACAAAACAACCTAGTTGCTTTCAATGCAAATAAAACTAAATACATCCCGTTCTCAAATAGATCAGATAATCAAGATTCTCACATTATTTTCAATAATACAAATATCCCCAAGTCCCACAGCATTGATCTCCTTGGTGTAACTTTAAATGAAAACCTCAGTTGGACTCCCTATGTAAAATCCATTGCCAAAACTGCATCGAGGAAGATGGGACTTTTATACAGAGCTTGTAATTATTTGACTGACGAGCAGTTAGCAGTAATATATAAGAGTCATGTGCGTTCCCAGATGGAATATTGTTCACCTCTGTGGGCTGGTTGTGGATCGGTGGTGTTAAGACAATTAGATAAAATTCAAAACAGAGCTATCAGACTGATCAATAATCCTATGATCACTAATGAATTCCCTCCCTTATCAGTACGTAGAAATGTTGCTTCCCTTGCACTATTTTATAGATACTTTTATAAGAAATGTTCGGATGAACTTGCCCTAATTATACCACCCCTTCGCGTCTTCCCACGGAGGACTAGGGCAGCTGAGAATGCGCATGAGTTTACACTGACTCCTCCACGTTGCAGGACAACTGCTTACAAAAATTCATTTACTCCCCGTACTACTTCCCTGTGGAATTCTCTACCAAGGGAATGTTTTCCAGCAAGTTATAACCCCCAGCAATTTAAATCCAGTTGTCTTAAATATTTTATGAGTGGAGGATGCCAATAGGCAAATGGAACCATTTATTTATTTTTTTTTTCCTTTCCTCCACTCACTACTGTATATGTAAAAAAAAAAAAAAAAAACAGGAGGCTCCTTTTTTTTTCACTGCTGTGTGGACCGCATGCAGCAGCGTAAACTCCCTCCCCCTATGGTCCTTTCAGGGCTGGTCTCATGGAAGGTGCGGCCCCACTTGTAGCTCTTGTGGTAACGTGGACATGGGCCCACAGCACTGGCTGTGGTATCAAAGACCTTCCCCCCAATCTCCCTGGTCCAGTAAGCTCTGGTCCCATTCCCTGGGATGTGCTTCGGTAGCCCAGGCATATAGGGCCAGCCCCTCCTTTATTTTAATTTGTTTTTTTCACTGCGACCAGAGCGTACCAGGGGTCTGTGGGGCAGGAGGCCATTCCGCCCCGGGAGAACATCAACAACAAAAGATGGTATCATAGAGTATATTTATTAATTTACTGATAAATTTAGAATTTTATTTTCTTGAACGTACATTTAATAATTAACTGGCAACCTGAAGGTGTTGCCCCTAAGAGTTCATACACTATATTTATGCTGGTAGAAAGGTTTTTTCTTTTATGTCCTATTGAGGAATTGGGTGAATTTTTGACCAACATTTTCTTGACTGTACTATCATTGCAGAAGGCAACATGAACATTCCAGGTTTTTAGAAGATGAGGGATTTGGGCAAATTTATCACTGTATGGTAATATCAGTAAGTTTTAATTGTCACGGGGTAGGGGAGGTTAATCCCTATAAAATGATATTCTTGCCAATTAAAAACAAAAATAATATGGAATAAATAGAAAAAAATGAAGGGCAGTTGAAAAATAATTGAAAGGGTATTGAGGGTCTTAATTAGCGCCAAATCCGTTAAGGTACTGCCCATGTCACTGCACTCAATTTATTCCCTACTAGACATGAACTAGAGGTAGTTCAGCAATTGTTCATGGTAATAATTATCAATCTCAATTACAGGAATAAAAATTCCTTGGTTATCGGAGAAATATAGTATTTCTGAGTCCAGATTTTGGCCTTGGAAGTCGAATCTGAAAAACGAACGATTTTATAATTACTAATAGACATCTTAACAGCAAGAGCTGGAAAAGATTCATCTTATATTGTTTTGAAGTAGTTTTGTTGACATAAGTCTGTGATCGATGCTCCCGAGAAAATCTCTTGCTGATGCTACAGTTGATGCACAACACACCCAACAATTGGCACCACCATAGGATCTCTTTCCTCTCCTCCGTATTAGCGAGTGATCTTCACGGGGAGCATTGTTCACGGAATTTTATCAACAACTGTGCAATTAAATTTTATTATTATATAAAGCAGGAAGTAATATATCCAGTAAAGATAAACAGGATTATCATAACGTCATAACGTTCATGACTCGAAATGTATAAGGATGGAATTATTTTTTGACGGCGTTTTGCTACTGCTTCTTCTGGTCAAAGGCAATCTTGGTCAAAGGTGCTCGCAAGTACACTCGTGATACGTAATTTCTGATCAGAGACGAACTGCAGGCACCACACATACCCAACGTTCGAACTCAGTCTCTATAGGTGTACACTCGTGATACATAATTTCTGACCAGAGACGAACGACAGGCACCACACATACCCTAGGTGCATTCGAACTCTAGTTCCTATAAGTGTACTGGGTGGGGAAATGAGCAATACCAGACGATTCGAAGCTTTCTGCTCCTCACACTCTGGTCAGAAATTATGTATCACGAGAGTACAGCTGCGGATAGGAATTGGTGGGCCACCCAAGATCCATAGCTTGAACCCAGTATCACCCCTACTGGACAGTGGGTCACTGTTTAGAGTCTAGACAGTTAAAGTATAAGTATTTCACTGGGGGTTCTTTCCATAGGATTTTGAACGTAATTTTCGTAGATATTTTTTATTACCTAATAGAAAATACCGGGAAATTTATATGTAACGTTAACTTTTAAAATACCTTAGGTTTAAGTACTTTGTGAAATATGAAATGGAAGTATTATGTTGATATTTTTATTACTTATACTTCATTATATAATGACATTTATATTACACTATGAACCAAATGCAAACAAATGTACTATTATAATTTCACGTAGAGTTTGGAATGAATAATTCTTGAATAATTTAATTAATAATTGAGTTTAATTAAAAGGCTCATTTTCGATCAACCTGACTTCAGTATAAGGGATGTATTGCAACCAATTACATAATTACTGTACAGTACGTGGAGAAACATAGACATTTTTATTGTAAGATCCAATCATAGCAGTTTATGTTTCTTATAGCCTAGATGGAAATATTGCACCGTCCACTGTAAGGGTTCAGCACACAACACGTGTGTTGGAGTGTACTGGTTTACTTTGTGAACAATTCAACTAATAGTATTATTTTTCTGCTTTTATCGCAGATGAAATGAATAACAATCCATACTTTTATGACAAATAATTATAATTTATAACACAGGGTGAAGATACTGAGCTGCGATAAAATCAATCGTGAACACTTGCTTTCTCTTTTGTTTTTCAATATTGTTTTTTTGGCAATTGTCTCGCAATGTTAATATTGATGTAGTACGCATACATGTGTTATCAAAATCATGACTGACTTCATCATTCTCTTATGCAAATAATCGAACAACTTTAAAACTACATATCTTCCATCACAATAAAATATTCTGTTATTGTTTAGGTATGAGTGCTCGTTTTAACAGTGACTCGCATTCTATCTGTGATATGAATGCAGCCTCTTACAGCAAAAACTACTTTTACTGTATACCTGAAAGTGTTATAAAACAATAATTCATCGCTCAACCAAATTGATACACAAACACACACGCTTTGTGTGTGTGTATCATCACTCCCTTGGCCGAGGAATACCGAGGTCATGGTCACTCCTTTCTTTATTTTTTCCTTGGCGATTGATTTCCCTCCTCTCTCTCTTTTGTCTTTGTGACTGCCAAGTCTTTCTGACCTACCAGACCAATTTTTTAATCAACTTTACTTTATCATCATCATAATCGTCAGCTCTGCTTTATTTCTGAATTAAATCGACCAGGAAGTGACTAAGAAAAACAGTGTGTCTGTATGACATACGTTATTACCTACACTGGTGATAGATATTGATACAACTCACAGATTTGCAGCCTGGTTAGGTGGGTTAACTGGGGGGCTCTCCACCTGAGCAACACCATCATGCTGATAATCTTGGCCCTCCCTGAAACAAGTATATATTAATTAAAGATTGTTCTAGTCATTATACAATAATAGCGAGACAAACACCTTTCAAAAGCAAAACATTCTATCCTCTTTTCTCTGTTCATAGCCCATTCCTTTTATTCCCTCGATAGATGCATTAAAACTGAAACAACGCTGACTTAGTAAATCTAACTATCAAGTCCAGAAAACGCTACACACTCTCAGGCGTCAAATTTTAAATTAACAAAAAGGTCTTGAGGCAAATTACATGTATTTATCCTCATGGAATTAATTGTCTTCAAATATAATACATAGTTGAAAGCTTGCATGATATTTCTGTTTTTCCAATCGTATGAGAGCATTTGTAAACAATACAATGAGATGGGAGAGATAAAATTATATTGAGTATATTAGCTCATAGTACTTGTATTCAAGTCTCCAAATGCAAACCAAATGTTCGGTGTTTTGTTTATATTGGAACCATTCAGCCTATGATAAAGTTGTCATAATTTCAGAATACATTATATAAGGAGAAAACAAATCAAAACTAGTGTTTCATTTTCGAAGTACAGTTGGCCACAGGAATTCTTACACAGGCTAAATGGTTAGAGTAGTCATTGTTCTGAGAGTACTGCAATGAATGGTCTACCAAGTGACTCTGTGGTTGCAAACAACAAATATAAGAACAAGATAGATTATAATTATCGATCTTGGCCAAAGGTGCTCGCAAGTATAGCTGCGGATAGGAGTTGGTGGGCCACCCAAGATCCATAGCTTGAACCCAGTATCACCCCTACTGGACAGTGGGTCACTGTTTAGAGTCTAGACAGTTAAAGTATAAGTATTTCACTGGGGGTTCTTTCCATAGGATTTTGAACGTAATTTTCGTAGTTATTTTTTATAACTTAATAGAAAATACAGGGAAATTTATATGTAACGTTAACTTTTAAAATACCTTAGGTTTAAGTACTTTGTGAAATATGAAATGGAAGTATTATGTTGATATTTTTGTTACTTATACTTCATTATATAATGACATTTATATTACACTATGAACCAAATGCAAACAAATGTACTATTATAATTTGACGTAGAGTTTGGAATTAATAATTGAGTTTAATTAAAAGGCTCATTTTCGATCAACCTGACTTCAGTATAAGGGATGTGTTGCAACCAATTACATAATTACTGTACGGTACGTGGAGAAACATAGACATTTTTATTGTAAGATCCAATCATAGCAGTTTATGTTTCTTATAGCCTAGATGGAAATATTGCACCGTCCACTGTAAGGGTTCAGCACACAACACGTGTGTTGGAGTGTACTGGTTTACTTTGTGAACAATTCAACTAATAGTATTATTTTTCTGCTTTTATCGCAGATGAAATGAATAACAATCCATACTTTTATGACAAATAATTATAATTATGAGCTGCGATAAAATCAATCGTGAACACTTGCTTTCTCTTTTGTTTTTCATATTGTTTTTTTGGCAATTGTCTCGCAATGTTAATATTGATGTAGTACGCATACATGTGTTATCATAATCATGACTGACTTCATCATTCTCTTATGTAAATAATCGAACAACTTTAAAACTACATATCTTCCATCACAATAAAATATTCTGTTATTGTTTAGGTATGAGTGCTCGTTTTAACAGTGACTCGCATTCTATCTGTGATATGAATGCAGCCTCTTACAGCAAAAACTACTTTTACTGTATACCTGAATGTGTTATAAAACAATAATTCATCGCTCAACCAAATTGATACACAAACACACACGCTTTGTGTGTGTGTATCATCACTCCCTTGGCCGAGGAATACCGAGGTCATGGTCACTCCTTTCTTTATTTTTTCCTTGGCGATTGATTTCCCTCCTCTCTCTCTTTTGTCTTTGTGACTGCCAAGTCTTTCTGACCTACCAGACCAATTTTTTAATCAACTTTACTTTATCATCATCATAATCGTCAGCTCTGTCTTATTTCTGAATTAAATCGACCAGGAAGTGACTAAGAAAAACAGTGTGTCTGTATGACATACGTTATTACCTACACTGGTGATAGATATTGATACAACTCACAGATTTGCAGCCTGGTTAGGTGGGTTAACTGGGGGGCTCTCCACCTGAGCAACACCATCATGCTGATAATCTTGGCCCTCCCTGAAACAAGTATATATTAATTAAAGATTGTTCTAGTCATTATACAATAATAGCGAGACAAACACCTTTCAAAAGCAAAACATTCTATCCTCTTTTCTCTGTTCATAGCCCATTCCTTTTATTCCCTCGATAGATGCATTAAAACTGAAACAACGCTGACTTAGTAAATCTAACTATCAAGTCCAGAAAACGCTACACACTCTCAGGCGTCAAATTTTAAATTAACAAAAAGGTCTTGAGGCAAATTACATGTATTTATCCTCATGGAATTAATTGTCTTCAAATATAATACATAGTTGAAAGCTTGCATGATATTTCTGTTTTTCCAATCGTATGAGAGCATTTGTAAACAATACAATGAGATGGGAGAGATAAAATTATATTGAGTATATTAGCTCATAGTACTTGTATTCAAGTCTCCAAATGCAAACCAAATGTTCGGTGTTTTGTTTATATTGGAACCATTCAGCCTATGATAAAGTTGTCATAATTTCAGAATACATTATATAAGGAGAAAACAAATCAAAACTAGTGTTTCATTTTCGAAGTACAGTTGGCCACAGGAATTCTTACACAGGCTAAATGGTTAGAGTAGTCATTGTTCTGAGAGTACTGCAATGAATGGTCTACCAAGTGACTCTGTGGTTGCAAACAACAAATATAAGAACAAGATAGATTATAATTATCGATCTTGTCCAAAGGTGCTCGCAAGTATAGCTGCGGATAGGAGTTGGTGGGCCACCCAAGATCCATAGCTTGAACCCAGAATCACCCCTACTGGACAGTGGGTCACTGTTTAGAGTCTAGACAGTTAAAGTATAAGTATTTCACTGGGGGTTCTTTCCATAGGATTTTGAACGTAATTTTCGTAGTTATTTTTTATAACTTAATAGAAAATACAGGGAAATTTATATGTAACGTTAACTTTTAAAATACCTTAGGTTTAAGTACTTTGTGAAATATGAAATGGAAGTATTATGTTGATATTTTTGTTACTTATACTTCATTATATAATGACATTTATATTACACTATGAACCAAATGCAAACAAATGTACTATTATAATTTGACGGAGAGTTTGGAATGAATAATTCTTGAATAATTTAATTAATAATTGAGTTTAATTAAAAGGCTCATTTTCGATCAACCTGACTTCAGTATAAGGGATGTATTGCAACCAATTACATAATTACTGTACAGTACGTGGAGAAACATAGACATTTTTATTGTAAGATCCAATCATAGCAGTTTATGTTTCTTATAGCCTAGATGGAAATATTGCACCGTCCACTGTAAGGGTTCAGCACACAACACGTGTGTTGGAGTGTACTGGTTTACTTTGTGAACAATTCAACTAATAGTATTATTTTTCTGCTTTTATCGCAGATGAAATGAATAACAATCCATACTTTTAAGACAAATAATTATAATTTATAACACAGGGTGAAGATACTGAGCTGCGATAAAATCAATCGTGAGCACTTGCTTTCTCTTTTGTTTTTCAATATTGTTTTTTTGGCAATTGTCTCGCAATGTTAATATTGATGTAGTACGCATACATGTGTTATCAAAATCATGACTGACTTCATCATTCTCTTATGCAAATAATCGAACAACTTTAAAACTACATATCTTCCATCACAATAAAATATTCTGTTATTGTTTAGGTATGAGTGCTCGTTTTAACAGTGACTCGCATTCTATCTGTGATATGAATGCAGCCTCTTACAGCAAAAACTACTTTTACTGTATACCTGAATGTGTTATAAAACAATAATTCATCGCTCAACCAAATTGATACACAAACACACACGCTTTGTGTGTGTGTATCATCACTCCCTTGGCCGAGGAATACCGAGGTCATGGTCACTCCTTTCTTTATTTTTTCCTTGGCGATTGATTTCCCTCCTCTCTCTCTTTTGTCTTTGTGACTGCCAAGTCTTTCTGACCTACCAGACCAATTTTTTAATCAACTTTACTTTATCATCATCATAATCGTCAGCTCTGCTTTATTTCTGAATTAAATCGACCAGGAAGTGACTAAGAAAAACAGTGTGTCTGTATGACATACGTTATTACCTACACTGGTGATAGATATTGATACAACTCACAGATTTGCAGCCTGGTTAGGTGGGTTAACTGGGGGGCTCTCCACCTGAGCAACACCATCATGCTGATAATCTTGGCCCTCCCTGAAACAAGTATATATTAATTAAAGATTGTTCTAGTCATTATACAATAATAGCGAGACAAACACCTTTCAAAAGCAAAACATTCTATCCTCTTTTCTCTGTTCATAGCCCATTCCTTTTATTCCCTCGATAGATGCATTAAAACTGAAACAACGCTGACTTAGTAAATCTAACTATCAAGTCCAGAAAACGCTACACACTCTCAGGCGTCAAATTTTAAATTAACAAAAAGGTCTTGAGGCAAATTACATGTATTTATCCTCATGGAATTAATTGTCTTCAAATATAATACATAGTTGAAAGCTTGCATGATATTTCTGTTTTTCCAATCGTATGAGAGCATTTGTAAACAATACAATGAGATGGGAGAGATAAAATTATATTGAGTATATTAGCTCATAGTACTTGTATTCAAGTCTCCAAATGCAAACCAAATGTTCGGTGTTTTGTTTATATTGGAACCATTCAGCCTATGATAAAGTTGTCATAATTTCAGAATACATTATATGAGGAGAAAACAAATCAAAACTAGTGTTTCATTTTCGAAGTACAGTTGGCCACAGGAATTCTTACACAGGCTAAATGGTTAGAGTAGTCATTGTTCTGAGAGTACTGCAATGAATGGTCTACCAAGTGACTCTGATTGCAAACAACAAATATAAGAACAATGTTTTATTGTGAGTTTCGTATTTTTAATTTTTTTATATATTGTAAACCCTCGAAAACAACAACGTGTGTACGAATTCTTGAGGTCAACAATACCTGAAGTATTGTTACAGAGAATATATTCCTACATCCACTTTCTCGAATTTGATAATGCAATCTTAGGGGCAGTATTGTTTTGACCTTGGAATATATTTTCGAGGTTATCTCTATACAGCATATTATTATTAATATGAAGTAAGTACTATTTTCATCAGGCAATACCATCCAGCAAATGACAGATGCAAATGAATCTAAATTATTGAAGCTAAATTATTGCCGGAGTTAATGAACTATTTTGGATGCAGTCTACCATTGAGTTTCCTCAAGACACGACAGGTACAGGTAGATGAGGGTATTGATCTGATGAAGATGGAACATCCTCACTGTCAAGCGTATGATACAGCGTACCTGTAAGTATCATGTTATATTTAAAATATGGCACTAAACTGAATAATGTGAAATAGAATCTAAGTTATTTAGTTATTTCACAAGAATTGATTGAAACGTGCACGTAATAAAACTGCGATGGACTATCCTACGTTAGTGTGTTGTATTATATATATATAATTATATTTTGTCTTACTACGTTCTTTATTACTGTACAATGGATGTTACATATTCATATTCTGACCCATGCTTCATTTCTTCCTCTTCATATCTTACTATTATACACAAGACCAACTATTACTATCAAACCCGTAATTATAATTATTATAATCTTTAAGTACACGGTATCTCATTCTAGACAGTGTGACCCTACATCCAATTAGCCTACACCTGTGTACTTTCTTTTTAGTATATATATATTTTTTTGTGTGTATGCACATACTTGTGTATGGACAGTTTTTAGAAGTTTTCTTTGTCGAGAACTATAGAATTCTAACAGTACTTATAAACGTGATCATCTCATTGCAACACCTCGCAGCTGACCCTTGTCTCCAGCAAATTACAATTTTAAGTCTCGTCTGAATATGGAATATGGATCGTTACATTGAATCTTAGGTCTTCCAAATATATATTACCAAATAACACTAAATTATATTCCACTGAGTTTCAGCCTTTAAATGAAATCAATCTAACTTGTACACACAATCAGGACTTTGATGAGATATAAATGGCCTTTTTCAGCTTGACGTATTAAAAATTTCAAGGGGAAATCATGCTGAGCAAACTACACAACATATTGGATACAAAACAAACATAAAGTAATAATACATTATTCCAGACGAATTGTTCCCGGGCTGAGGAATTAACAATTCTATTGTCGATCTTTAAGAGGTGAATGTCGAGTAATAATGACAATAGGATTTGGCTGTAACAATTTCAACTTCGTCTGTAATTATTTTATAGACTGATGACCTCTCATACCACAAATGAAAGCAAGAGAGATAGTGAATCAGAAACATACTTAATGTCTGAATATTAAGCCGAACAGTTTGTAATAGACAAGCATTCTCTTTCCACTCTCTCTCACCTGATGGGCTGTTGATCCTGGTGATGCCCAGTATCAACACTGAGTTTAGAATCTGCCATGACTTGGGCAGTACTTTAAGCGAATTCCTCTTCAGTTGTCCCTCCTATACGTGGATCTGAAAGTACAGGTATGTGTATAAATCAATCAATAAGGAAGTGAACAGAGGTTGACCTTGAATACAATCCTGCAGTTTCCTTGGTGTCTGTCTGGCTTTCTTACTTATTATTTTACCTTGATCTCACTGATTGATAATAAGGATATAATATGTCATAGTGAATCAGTTGCTTTCTACATCACCTTCAGGATTAGATGATTTAATCCAACGGTCAGTATACTTTCGTTGAGAGAGTTGTGATGGAGCTTTAAGAGTTTACACATTATGAGCACTACATATTATACATAACTTTCAAAAGACAGTAGCATAATTGTAAATGTGTGTGTTTTTTTTTTTTTTTTGCTTCCTTAGATAATACTAACATTTCCTATCTTTATATAATTGGGCCTGACAATAAGATTACCCAACTAGGCCTAAGTACTAATCAGGCCCGACTCGGCTTCTCTTCGCTAATCGGACGAGCAGCGGTGTTTTTAATCAACAAGTCCATGGTTGTCGGATTAACATATACTTATCTAGTATTTTATATTCCTTCTTCCAGTGTGTTAGTATATTTAGTTGTATATTTGTATGAGCCATTAGAAAAATTAGTCTTACAGTACAATCTTTTCGTATTTATAATCCAGACATGTAAATTGTTGTTCCCTCTGGGCCAATTTTGATACAGAAGTGTAGTGATGCCTCAACATTTAGAGTATAAGACTCCTAATGTCCAATTAGTCTGTTAAGTTTGATCGAAATCCGTCGATAAATTTCAGAAATTATCTGGTTCACTATCCAAACAAAAACAGATAAGCAAATGAAAATCTAACATTAATTTAAGAACCGTATTCGAAGGTATTAAAAGCCATGATATTTGTGACATCTCGTAGCACCTGACTGTAGTGATGAGTCATGGACTCGTATATCCCACCTCTGCCACCCTTTATGTTTGCCCCACTGCTGGAGTTGGCCCTAAACTCCATGAAATATCTACATTCTTACATAGCCTAGTTCATTTAATATTTACATTAATATTTGGTTATAGATACAGTGACAAGTTCCCATATGTTATGGTAAGTACATAATAAGGTCGATTTTTTTTTTTTTATCCCCCTTTCTATAAATAGCAACGGTGTCACAAAGATATAAATGTCTGTGAATGAGAAGATAGTGTTTGAAGTAACATGAATAAGAGAGAGACTATGTTTATGCTTTATGGTTATGTAGTGTATGTGTGTGTGTGTGTGTTTTACTGAAGGGTAAAAAATGTGGAATGAGGGGTTATATGGCTCATAGGAATGAGGAAAACGGATGTTTAATTCTATACGTCGCCACCAGAGACCAGTTTCATCGCATGCCTTGTTATGGACTTGTGTGTGTGTGTGTGTGTGTGTGTTGAATACCAATCATTTTATCATATCGTAATTCTTGCTAGATTTGTGGTTATAATTTTCTTTCCAGAGGTGTGATGTCATTTATTACACGAACTAAGGGTATACAGTAGGCAAAAATATCCGTGGAGTTGACGATGGCGTGGTACTGGTACGATGGCTCTGTAGTGTGTCTACGGAGTCACATATGTCGGTACCATGTCATCGTCAACACCACTGATATTCTTGTTTACGACCCTAGAACCAACTGTTTATATTACACGACGGATTTGATGGAAGAAAATGCAACACAAGTCCCCAAGTCAAAGTCGAGCCAAGTCAAGGGCCGTACTGAGTGATGCAAGGCATACCGGTACGCATTTTATTCGATATATGTGGAAATTCTGCATTTTTAACTGAACTAAATGAAGTTATTCCACAGAGCTCGTAAAGAAAATCAGTACAAAAACCATGCTATGTATATGTGATTAAAGAACATGCTCTGTTGCCACTGAAACTGATGTCATATATTTATATATTTTCCTCCAAACTATGCCATGAAATTAGACTCCAACAATTCAGAACTGTATGTCCACTTTTGAAGTTATCAATAGGCTCCAATCCACCAATAACATTAAAGATTCTATGTACCGTACACATTAATGTTATTGAGTATCAATTTGTACACATCTTGATGAGTGTGCAAATATCTGGTCACGCATAGTATGCTTGGAAAGATATCGCGGTGTGTGTGTGTGTGTGTGCAGCACGGCAAGAAGTCAATGTAGGCAACATGTATAAGTTATGTGTGCATTTTGGGCTTGTGCTGATCTACTGTCTGTGAGCTTTTGTATGTGCTTACCTGTAAACGCTTTGTGTTTTACTATCTAAGCACAGTGCACGTAGATGTGAATACTTTATCGATGTGTGTGTGTTCAGAAAGTAAATAAAAAAAACAAAATATAAATAACATTTTCCAACCTGTAATGCACGAGGGTTGTATACAAGGCAGCCGTTCAGTCACGAGATGTTCACTCAATGGGTGTACACAACTAACTCTCCAGTGTCCTACTACTCCACCTGCCACTACAGACGCTACTGGCAAAAATCGTTTTGTCGGATTCTCTCTCAAACCAACCCACAATGCAATCATTTGAATTATTACCACAGTTTTCTTTTTGTCAGACAATCACGCCAAAGTGATTCCTTCCGCCCATAGTAGTTTTAATCTTAATTATAAGGAATGTTAATATGTAGTATGTTGCAAGATTAGTATATCATTTAAATGAGCAATTGCCATGATATAGATATTTTTGAGAAAGAATCAGTTTAGAGTACTGACAAATATTATGCATACGTTTTAATTAAGCTTTTTAATGACATGTGAGAGTACCAGCATCAAGAAACGTCGTGTACAGCACACAATAATAAAACCAGCTATTGTAAAGTGCGTAAAAATATAACAGGTATCTGGTGTATCTTTCACTCATTGATGATGTCACCACTGCAGTTCTAAACATCATAAGGACAACACACTTTATGGTCTTTCTTTTCGGATTTTCACACCTCGTTGTAACCTTCCGTTAATCTACCGACTAGCCTATGTATTAACGTTATGAGGATTTAGCTGAACCAGGGAATAATGTGGCACAACACGTACAGCAAGTAAATTATTTTGATGCATTAGTAAAACAAGAGAAGCGAAAGAGTTCCGTTTATTTCAAATTGACAGAGGCGAGGATGGCACGTGAGCGGGTAAATAATAATTATCGATAATAATAGGTAATCACTTTCCCTTACCGCACATGCACCAGCATTATGCCCTGAACTCGACGATCCATATAATTTCAAGTGTTGTTCACTGTTTTGGCGACTTGATACGAGGTAGGCTACATATCAAAGAGTCATGATAATCTTATCCACTTAATAATTCGAACATGTTACCAAATAATTCACAATTTATTGGCCGACGGTAATCATTGATGCTTTTCTTTGTATGGCTATGCAGGGTGTTATACAATGTCAAATAATCCGGTAAGCAAATATGTATATAACTGATCTACAATACTTTATACTGCTTAAGCTAAATGAGTAATGCCCATTGTTAACCATTGACAAATAATTGATATAACTTTTCACTTATCCTGTAGTATTGTAGTACATACCAACAGATAAACGCCACAGAAGGAATAAATCTATTTTCGAGATGTTTTGGTACAGGTACAGACCACATTACACGAGGGGAGGAATATTTTGTGCCATCTTCAATAAATACCTCAAAAAAAAACAAAAAAAAATAGAGAAAAAAAAAACGGGTAAACAGACATACAAACACACATGATGTGTTAAATAACTTTTTATTTCTTTTGTTTTCTCCCCCTTCCTTTTCCCGCTACATTGACATACAGCTATATAGCTAACAAAATGGAGCATGATGCTTCGAGAAGAGTGACATTCCAATATATTTTGGTAAACATTCCTTAAGACAAAGGATTAATAAATGATGAATTAAGAATACAGAAAACTGATATACATAATACATAATTCAACACAGCTGTCTACGGTAACTCATTACTTTTTGTATTTTGGAAGGGAAAGTGACTTTCATTCAATTAAAAGTATTCTTAGGGAAGCTTAACTATGCTCTGCTTAGCTGCATGCAAATTATATCATACAGCCTAATGTATTATTATACCAAGAAATATGGTACTAACCCTATACCTGCTTTACATTATTGGAAATGGTGTATGTAATCTTTTGTAGGCTAGTTGCGTAAACCTACATCTGACATCTATGAGAGGCGAGACTTTGGGTATGGTATATTTTTTTTATTTTCCACATCATTTTTGTCATATATTATATTGAAGTTGCTATTTCTAATGAGTCATTACCATCTCATTAAACATGCATAACACAAGACTACATCACTGTCCTAACAAGTAAGAACCTCAATCCAGTAGACGTACGTGTCTATGTTCCTTATGACAAGAATGAGCCAAGATGGAGTTAAGGGGGTGCGGGAATAGGGGGGTCCGGGAGTAGGGGACAGGCTTGGTTGGGTTTTGGGGGGTGCGAGAGTAGGGGGCCAGGCTTGGGGAGGGGTGCGGGAATAGGGAACAGGCTTTCTACCCCACCCAAGCCTGTCCCCCTATTCCCACCCACCCTAAGCCTGGCCTGTCCCCTACTCCCGCACCCCCTTAATCTAATCTAAAGCAATGATTTCTATATTGTGATCCGCTGACCTTATATTATATCAGCTGAATATAAGAAGGGCTCCAAGGGCTCTTCTGGGTTGCAAAATGTTACCATTAAACATAAACAATTATTGGCGATATTTTATTCTCGGTACCAATCGCTCATGGGGTACTTGTTCTATCGCATATAATTATCTTGCCTATAAATTATCTCCTCCTTTATTAGTATATATTAAACTTTCCTTACGACAATGTTTAGAAAGTCAGGAACAATAACTATGGTGAGAACACAATCATTTACTTCTTTTCATTATATTATTCTAGATGTACTATATAGTATAAATATATTATTATTATGGTTTATTATTAACGTATGAAAAACTAAAGACAATCTCCTCGTTTTTTACAGCTGTCATCACATGTTATATATATTTTTTTATCAGAAAGGAGCACTCCTTACATCCAAAGGAATAATAATAATAATAACTTAAGGAGCCAGTGATCGTGTTCGAAAATTTGGAGGCATCTGTATGTTTGTTCCTAACGATCCCACGAAAAAAAACTCCTTCAGTAGAGGTGATGTTTCGTGGCAATGATTGAAGGACTCTATTACTTCCAAAATTCCTTTTACATCTCTGTCCACGTAGCTCCCCCAAGTAGCCATTGTGATATGGGAAACGAACTACAGTATATCAAGATATCAACTCCACTCGACATGCTGTTTACGGTAGTGAGTGTAGGCCTATGGAGGAAGCAGTATCCTCCGTTTCCGCCATGTAAATCATCCCCACACGTTAATTAACACCATAGCGCGTTTTTGCAAAATGCAGATTCACCCTTTGTAGCCTAATATGAACTTAGATACTCGTTTCACGTAAATTACAGTGTTTGTATTTATATGTAATTTATGCTACACTATTTATACAGATAATACTACATTGACAAGGTACAGCATTTGAGGTTTTTATATTTTGTTATGAATGAATGTATAAGTGTCTGAATGGCCTTAGCATATTTACTGTAAATCAGACGTCTCGTAGTGATTTTTGTTATAACAGAAATGATCTTTTACGAGTGACAGTTTGTAAGTTTCCTAACGTGAAATTACGTCAAATTTTATATGAAGCACACCAAACCGGTATAATAGATATTATGGTACGATGTATGCCAATATGTCCAAACACAGAACGTTTATTGTTTATTGTTTATATAGCCTAGGTAAAAAACTTGGAAATTATTATTTTACTTGATGGAAATGACCCCGTCTCCTACTGGCTGACACAAGATAGGTAGCTAATTGGGTCGTTTCTATTTTCTATAATTTGTTGATGTCTACATATACAGGTAAAAATGTCTAGTGTAAATAACTTTCGTTGAATGGAGCCAAATATTCTTTGCTCATACATGATGTATGCTTACTCCATATAACATAATCATTTTTATATTGAGAGCGGCTGCATATATACGTAGGCAGTTAGTTATATCGGCAATTGTATGTCTCCTTTTCCACATGAGTGATATTTTTAATAACTTGTCGCTACTTATAAGAAGGTAGGACTTGAAATTCCTGTGAAAATTATATATGCTTTCTGTATGCCCATCCAAACTGTAGCTGTTCTTTCATATGTTGAAAAATATTATAAATAATACTTAGCACAGTATTGACTATCTTTATTTCACCAGAAAACTGCCAAAATGTTATTAATGTTTGTAGTTCGAAGAATCGCAGATCACTAAAAATGGAAAAAAAAAAAAAAAAAAAAACAAAGATAGTAAGTAATATATTCCACGTTAAGACAATTTCTGATCATAATACTGTTGAAATAGATACCTGTGGATAACTTTGATAGGTATTATGTATTTTCATGCCATTAAATCATTTATACTAAAAAACGGTACGCTTTACTCGATGTTAATTAAGTATATATTTTTACATAATTGTTAAAGATGCATCTGCGACCTAACTTTGCAGGATCTTTGGCCACACACTAGATGTCGTGAGTGCTATGCTTTAGTTTTTTTTTTTTTATTATTTAAAGAATGGTAAAACCAGGCAAAGGAAAATATTTATATAATGAGTAATATCTCCATCAGCAACATACACTTTGGGTATTTTTAATCAAATAAATTTAGAATGTGTGATAACAGTCTGGCAAATGTACTCCTTAACTCCCTGCCTTCTAACCATGAGTGGATGTCTTCTAACCATGAAGTATAGTCTTCTAACCATGAATTATTGTCTTCTAACCATGAATTAATAGCCTTCTAACCATGAGTGTTTGTCTTCTAATGCAAATAGTAAATGTCGAAATTCCCGATGTTATGACTTCCCAATCCTTGTTCTCCCATTCACAAGTTGTTTAGTGGAGAAGTATTTTCGATCCAATGTTTAAATAACTGATAACAGGAGGAAACATAAAACTTCAGCGTGGTTTACCTGAGAGAGCACAAAGGTCGTTGAATGACACCATGAACTCTTCCTTAAACATTGAAACTTACCTCAAGGACATCTCTGCTTACAGCTGCGGTCAATGTGTCCTTATTCACACGCAGCTGTAGCCTGGAGGTATCTATTTTCGGAATGCAGTTGTTATGAGAATAATTGTAACCCTAGTTGGGAATGCGGTTTTTTTTTTTCGCTTGATTGTGTGCATGTTTATATAACATAGTTGTTGCTGGATCAGTAACATAGCACCAACATTTTACACTCAACTCTTAGCTTGGTGGAGTATTATCTGTAGTACGCACAAGTAGTTGTCCTTGAAGTACTGTACGTCACTATGGCGGCCACCATAACATACTGTGATAGTCGATGTGGCGTCACTTTTACTGATGTATATTTCTGATGTATATTCCTTTCCCCGGGACATTGTCGCATCTTCAAACTATGCACGGATATCTTATGGACGTGTGTCACACACAGACATTGTTAACAACCGTTTATTAGCCACAGAATAGCGATATTTATGGGACGCAACGAGATTGCTGGCTGTGGCGTATTGTAGCCTACTGATACTGTGTTGCTTGGCAATGCTAGCTGTCAAGCATCTGGCAGTGAATGGCAATTGGGAACACTATGGTTTCACTTTGTGATACTCTGCTAATAGATTTCGACATTTATTTGTTACTATCAATATTCTCTGATGGCTTCCTAGTATTTATAAAAATATCACCGAGCGAAGTAGGCGTCCAGAACTCGTTCACAATGACAAACCTAGAATGATAGTCTATGAATTTGCTCTATGCCTCACGAAATGAAGAAACAAATATATGTTGTACACCCTACTTTTACCAATCTTTTCATTGTCCTCCTATTAACGTAAGGAAATAATTGATAAATAATATAATCCTTAAATCTAAAAAAAACAAGCGGACAACGTGGATATTGATTCATAGATCTCGTTATTATTTTACGAAGTTCTAACGATTCTGTTTTACATACAGCGAATAGAAGGGTAAACAGACTTTACTGTAGATAAATAAATTCTGTCTGCACTTTACACGAGCTGCAGGATATGTTTCTACTTTTCCCCACACAGTCGATAGGTAAACGGTATTTTCTTCGTATTTTCTTGTATACTTTGATGAATTCATGTGGTTCCTAACATTCCCTTCCTTTTTATATTTTATGACATAGTGTTAATGACAAAAATGTAAATGTAAACTTACTGTATAGTGGAAGAGGTGATATTACACCTCGCAGTGTCAACAGCAACAATACTAGGACTGCTGTATTACAATAGGTACCTGGCAACTCATGTACACATAAGAGATTGCCACATATGGAAGTTTACTGATCTAACACTTTATTATTTTCTGTAAGTTATGTATATACTGAATATATTGCAAGCTGTAAAATTCAAAGGTGATTGGATCAACCACTTTTTGGAATTTATCATTTTAAATCTAGCAAAACATAGATTACGATAAAAGGTTTCCGTAAATTTGTCTACTCTCTGATACGTTTAGGTAATATAGACAAACTCCTGAGATACGTATCTTTCTCCTATTACGAAATCCACCTCGTGTCTCCCATTTGCCCTCAACTATAAATATATTTGCACGCCCCCAGAAAACCCCGAGACACATCTTTAGTAAAAATGTCGTAAACATCGACGTATAATATTTTGCGTATTTCTGCTAGAAAAAACAAAACAAACAAACACACAAGCAAACAAACCAACATCACCGTAAACGTAATTTCCTTAGCACAGGAAAACACTGTCCTTGAAACTAGGACTACAAAAAACTCTTCAGATGTTAAGAGGATCAAGTTTGGTAGTACTTAAATTCAATGGTGTGCATAACAGAAATATGTGTCATCTATCGCTTCATTAAGTTACCCTATAACCAGAAATAAGTAATGAGTAACTTGTACAAATTATGATATCATTAGAAGCGTAGAAATTCATATAGAATATCCTGATGTGAACAGAATGGAACAGAATATGAAGAAATACTTAAATTTAATTTCTTTTGCATTAGTTTTGCATATTATATATAATCGTTCAGATTTATTTGGTCCTACTTCTGAGGCGACATTTACAGGTGCATAATTGAATGTTTTTATGTGAAGTATTTAAATTGTAAAGCATAACCTTACTGAATTATCTCTCTGTTTAATCTATCAACAGTTACTTACGTACAGTACAGCTCCGACGAAGTTTGTGAGCAGATTCACAGACAAGAGAGACGCGGGGAAGTCTTACCGAGAGCTTGGAATGTGCAAGGATAGGAAGTCCAAGAGTGGTACTCGGATAGAATTCACTGCAAGATTCAGCTCAGCCAAGCTGAGGTCCACATCCAAAGCTGGTTGTCCACATCTATACGAGACCAAGACCAATAGATCTATTGGTCGTGTAGGAGACTATACTCGTTTTTCTGAAGTGCGCTGATTGGCCGTATAGAAACATGGGACCATTTCTGGGCGTGGCCTGAAGGTAATGTGCGCAATGAGTGGACCGGTCCTATGGTGAATGAAACGAGGATCTTGATTGGCTTAAACCAGTCGAATCTTGTTTGAAGACACACAATTTATACTTTTCCATTGTGATACAGAGGATAGGGGATTACAATATTACAAAGGAAATTTCAATATGAAGGAAATTAAAATAAAACGAGGAAGGGAAGATCATTTTTTTCTACGAGTGTGGAATCGAACATAGGAGAGGAATTATGACGAACTTATAGATGAAACTAGGGTGTGGAACCTCGACATTATTAACGTATACTCATCAGTAGAGGATTTATTTCTCAGTATTTTTATACGTAGCTGTCGTAGCATTATACTGTTGAGATTATGTTTATGCACATATGTATGAATATAATTGTCAGTCTTGTCCCTGGTGTGATGAAGAAGATCAGTTATACGGTATATTGTAATCTGGATGTTGGAAGAAGCAAACTGCAGACACGACAATATTATTCGGCTGCAGCAGATGGACGCTTAACGTTGTGTTATGATTCCTCATGGTATCATCCCAAATCTATACGTAAATAATACATTGGCGCATGTTCTTTTACTTCTATGGAGACCACACATTTATATTAATTGCAATAATTAATATTTGGGGACTAGCTATTGCAGCATTTCAGAGCATTTGGTCCTGTTCTCTAACTTCTCTTACGGTCTTCCAACTTTCCCTCTTCATTCCACCAACGAATCCGTATGAAAACTTTGCCCTTCTTTATTCTCAGTTCGTTTGCTATTTCGGTAGGTACTTTTAAAGCTATCCTATTATTATGTTCCCTCAACATGGTGACGGTCTCCTTATAGATGTTTCTACCGCTGTGTCCTCCAGTGAAGCAGCTCACCGTCACCGTTCTCACATCAGTGCACAATATTATAGTCCAGTCAAATTAGCATTGATAGAGGAATATTTTTATATAATGTTTGTAAATTAGGAACAGATAATCCTGATGAGAATCCAAACAATGATTAAGATAATTCCCCTCCAAAAAGAACTGATCAACCCCTGTTGAGCCTCATGCCTGTCGTTTGCCGCACATTTGCCTTTTCTTTGTATTTTAACTTCTTTCCGCTACTTCCAGGCTTGAACTAGTGTTATATATTCTCTCTAGGCTTGTTTCTGTTCTCATTGTAATTTTCTTTCTCTCTAATGTTTTCTCCTATCATGCTTATGTCTCTTTTACTTTTTACCTACCCTTCCCTGACTCCCTCCCTCCCTCTCTATATCTTGCTCCCTTTATCACATTCCGCTTCCTCCCTCACCTCCCTCCAATTTTCAACCAAGAATTCCACTCATGTGCAGGCCACGTCACGTTACTCTATACCACACAACTCATTTTCTCTCTCTCTCTCTCTCCCCCCCTCTCTCTCTCTCTCTCTCTCTCTCTCTTGTGGTTATTGTTTGCTATAATCTCAATTTGGCGCGATGCACCAAACATAGCCTGGGTTTCGGTAGAAGGCTTCGTAGAGCTTGTATTTTGTCTATTGTTGAAATATATAAAACATCAGACGAGTCCCCGTTTCGGCTGCTAGCAACTATCCAGAGAGAGAGAGAGAGAGAGGGAGGGAGGGAGGGATGCAGAGTTGGAACAATGCACACAGGATCACTCACAGATTCATTCAACCTCACATTTATTGGCGCACTCAACCTTGCCCTCATCCTCTCACTCGTTCATTCATCCGTGTATACATTCTTTTTCTTAGCCACTTCATAAAGTCTGGATGAAGAGAGGAACATTGAGAGGAGGGGGGGGGGATTGACGAATAGGGGGAGGTCGGCAAAAAAAGAAGAAGAAAGAGAGGAAGGAAAGCAGTGACGTCTGGAATATGATAATACAGCTACGAGCTGTAATCATGGAGTTGCATCTATACTAATCTTGTCCTTCTACTTGTTGTTGTTGTAGTGAAATTAATGAAAAATTAACCTGTGACAAAAGAATATCATTCAGTGTTTGTCAGAGTGATATGATGAAAAGATTTTGTGTGACCATACGTGGCACGATTAGCTTTATCTTAACACGCACCAGTCATATGTAAATAACACTATCATTACTACTGGTATATACAGTAACTGATGCTCAAATATCAGTGACAGCCAGCCTGAATTCCAGAAGGGTTGTTAAATCCTGCCAAGATACAGACGACCTCGTTATACTTGAAGAGAATCTGGTTTGTAGCACAACTTGGTGAAGAAAGAAACACTCCATATTTAAGAAGAGATTACCCTCTTAAGACGCTATAATATTGATGGATATTAGTTGTTTGCAGTATATCTATAGAAAAAAAAGTGTCGTCATATTCACATCCCATCTCCCTCTTTCTCTCTCTCTCTCATCATTACTTTCCCATCTCTTCTCAACTCTCTCCTTTCCTTTCCTCTCACACCGTTTACAATATCACACCTTTTCCTCTCTCCCATTAACTTCTCCCTCCTCTTTTTTCTCCCCATACGTCCCAACACTACTCCCTTTCTCTCTCCAGGTTTATCAGTTTCATCACCCTCGTCCGTCCCCTTTCTCACTTTTATATCTTTCTTCCCTCCTCTCTGCCGGGCCCTTGTTCCCTGGCGTGGCTGGCTAAGGAGTTAATACGCTTCCAGTTAAGACAATTCTCGCGTTGAAAGGCATCCACTTAGGAGACCTGCATGTGTGTCTTGCTGTCGGAGATTTGAAGGTTACTGGTTCCTGTATAATGCCCTGAGAAACACGTTGCCTCAGTATAGCCTGGGTCGGTTGTTTCCTGGCACAATGTGGAGGAATTAGTTATTTCGTATTTTCCGACTAAAGCCATTTCTCGGACTGGGGTGTTTCTGTATACCATTCTGCCTACATGTGAAGGAGACTTATCACATGTCAGTTTATCTTCCCATTAATGCACTCGAGGGGGCCTTATGTTACACTGTAATCCTAAGTTAGTTATACGTTAGTCAAATTGGTACGCTACTAAGCACTTAGTCAGGTCTCGTCCATTTTGACGAACTAGGTAAGTATGGTGTGAAGGAAATGGCCCCGGATTCTTCCAAACTATGCTACATAATTGCTTCTGATATTGTATGCCGAGGAACAACTCTGTTTCCTGGTATCGCACAAGTCGCCTCCATTTCGCCACAACTGAAAACCCCAGTAACAATTATTGCTGATAAGTTCAGGTTACCATGTATACCTTATGGAGGATGTGTCCTCTGAAGGTAATGTAAAGTTTTACTAGCCATATCACGAAAGATTGAAGAGTGAGATTTACTTTTGCTGTGAGTCCTGCTTTTCCGCCCTCCTTCAGCTAGTACGTACATGTATGGAAAAATTGTCTGTGGAATACAAAGGAATACAAAAGGAAGTACAGGTAACAGGAGGCCCTTAGTGGCCTTTTACGAAGTTACCTGTTTAACTACGTTAATCTAGACTACGTGTCTAATAATATTATATGGATGACTATACTTGTTTTGTTTTGTTTTTATCTGGTGATCCAGATTCTCAGATGTGACACCTGCTAAATACAGTCAACTGCATTGATGGAATATAAAACAGAAGTTGTGTTTGTTCTTTGTTGTTGAAGCCGTTTTTTTTTTTTTTTTATGTATATTTTGGAAAGTGATCGAGATCGGACAAGCTCACTCGCTCATCACATAATAGCGCCAGTGCCACATCAACGATTCTGGATCAGCACCTGAGAAAATAGGTGTGCTTATGCAAATAGTATACGTGCCATAACAATTAGAATACCCAACCACGTGTAAAGCAATGTAAATACTGACAAAGGACAGACGACATCTCGTGGACCATATTAATTTTGTCTGGCAAGTATTGACAGAGTAGGAGCTTTTACGAGTGCATAAATAACGAGACGACGAGGGTGTGCTACCCTCTGACTCTCTGAGGATACGTGGGGGATCTTAATTGGAAGCCCTGGGGATTTTGACTGTGAGGGTTGACATGCAACCAGGCAGGCAGGCGGGCAGAAAGGCAAGCAAGAAAAAAGCAGGTAACCTGGTAGATTGACAAGAAAGCAGACAGGAAGGCAAGCAGGCAAGTAACCAGGTAAATAGAGAAGATGGCAGGCAGGCAGGAAGGTAGACAGTATGCCAGACCTTTATATAGAGAAATGAGGGAACACAAAACAGAAAACACAAAGGAAAACAGTGTTCTCCCATGGCCACTATTGCATCTTCAATCCCAGACTAACGTCTCATAAAAAAATCGTTTCTTATCTCATCTACTATGTAGTGGAATGACTTACCATTCTCTGTATTCTAACTAACACACGACCTTCCTACCTAATAGAGGCTTGTGTATCGACATTATTTGGATATGGAGTTGTGATCTGCTCTTCTTTATACTTTCATACACAACCTTGAGTGTGTAATTTTGCCCTTTCTGTTGCTTTACCCATAAAAAAAGAGCAGGTATAGCTAGCAGGGAGGAAAGAACAAACAGAAAGGCATCAGTGAACAAATGAATGACTGCAAGAAAAGAGAGGAGGAGTTAAGGAAAAGGGAAAGAACGTACAATGAATAACAAGGAAGAAAGGAAGCAAAGGTGTGATTTAATTAAAGAGGAAGAGAATAGTATTTAATATCTGCAAAAAAGTTGGCAGTAATGAATGGATGGGTGGACAGATAGATGAAAGGCAAGATAGTTTTATGGTTGGGTGTAAAGATAGATCGATGTCTGCGGATGTGGATGGATGGATGATATAGTGTAGACGAATAGAGTGAGCAATTTGAGAAGACCTCCCAAATAGCCCTGGACCTCGTACGACTGGTTGGTTGTATTGAGAGTGCTGATTGGGGTTGAGTGTGAGTGCAGTAGTGAACTTAAATGAAAACGAGTGATGCCGTGAATTAATGTGTTTGAGAGGATGATTGAGTTAGTGGGTGAACGAGTGTGTGAAAGCTTAGAGGGAAGGTGGGAATTGATTAAGGATTAAGAATGAAATAGGTACAATATGAAGACATGAATGAGTTAACAAGTGAGCGAATGAGTAACAGCTTGAGTGAGTGAGTGAGTGAGTGAGAGCTAAGCTTAATAATTATGTGACTGAGTGAACGAGTGAGTTAAAATCTGTCTTCTATAGTGAACATGCGAGTTGAAATTCGATTGAGTGAGAGAATTAAAATTTTGCCAAGTAACATATTTGAACGAGTGAATGAGCTATATTTTGAGTGAATGAGAAAAAATCGAGTGAGTATAAAGGAAAAAAAATGTGAGAGATTGACCCGAGACCCGTGGGAGGAGAGTTAACAAGAGACGAGACAAGAGACTTACCATCCACACACACACACACACACACACACACCCCACTGATAAGCGGATTTGCCTCACACCGCCCCGCCGCTCGCCTGCCTGACGTCATGCCTCCCTCCCTGCCTGCCTGCCTCCCTCCCTGCCTGCCTGCCTGCCTGCCTGCTTGCCACTTTGTCTTGCCTCCTTCCTGCTGCCACCACTTTTGTCTGTCTGCTGTTTGTTTGTTTGTTTGTGTCCTTTCCTTCCCGCTTGCTCTATTTTTTTTTTTTTTCCTCTGCCTGTATCCATTTCTTATTGTTCATGTTTGATTGCTTGTTTTTCTTCATTCCTCTGTCTACTTTCCTTCATTCATCTGCTTACTTTCCTTCATTCATCTTGTTACTTTCCTTCATTCATCTGCTTACTTTCCTTCATGCCTCTTTTTGTTTACCTTATTATTGTTTGCTTGCTTGCTTTCTTACATTCCCCTTTACTTGCCTTCCTCCAAATATTCATGTTTTTTTTTATATACGGTATTATTCTTTCCTACAAGCTTGTCATTTCTCTTCTACTTTTCTTCCTTCCTGCCTTTCTTCATTCCTTCCCTCCTCCCTCTCTTCGTTCCTCTTGCTTTCTTCCTCTCCTTTTCGTTTCCCTTAATGTGTTCTGTTATTCCCTTCATGTAGCCTAGATTAAAATTATGGAGTACCGTAACTATATACTAGTCTAATGTGGTCAGATTGGAGGGGTAGTGATTCCACCAAACTTTGCCTTAAGGTGGCAATTCTTTTTTGCTACATTGGAGTGCCATGATTCCTCCAAAGTATGCCAGGAAACAGGACCATATGAACAAAAATAATGGTGTTCTGTTGCTTGGAATAGTTTGGCGGAAGCGGTTGCTCCAGATTTACACACACAAAACTTCCCCCTTAATAACAAATCCCCAGCTGTTAAAAAGAGGCATCCTGTTCTCTGGCATAGGTTGGAGGAATCACTAGCATTTCAAATCGCCCACTACAAGTTCATCGCCTCACAGTTGAAGATAGATAATGGTCAAGCGAGTTTTTAATTACCCTGGAAAACATCGCTGTTCAAGGTTCTGTTTGTTCAGTTTCCTGGGCGATATAAGGATAATCAATTGCAACCATGCATAGTCAGGTACTGTACTGACCCATGTCATGTAACTGCTACGTATCTATTACATTAGTTTGGGTTTGAATCTCATATCAGTAAGTCTTTCGAGTTGTTGTAACAGGCAAAATACATCCCCATTTCTCGAGAACATTGGCATTAATCTTAGTATCAATACTATCTCTCTCTCTCTCTCTCTCTCTCTCTCTCTCTCTCTCTCTCTCTCTCTCTCTCTCTCTCTCTCCATCATTTATTATGTAGTATATCACTCCCTATTCATTACGCATATACAATTGTTTCAAGCATTCCTTCTGATAATCATTGGCCTTGGTCTGCCATAAACCGCCACTGTACGGCCACTTTCTCCCTCTTTACTGACAAATACACCAGGATGTTGCACCATGAAAATTATTATCCTGACTTGGGTTGTTGTCGTCTGCTTCACTGTGTGTCTGTTTTTTCCTCCTTACAATCATACTCTGTTCATTCCCAGTTGTTGCTGGAGAATCCTCCCATTCTCTCCTCTCCCGCTCAAATATGTGCCAGAATGTTTTTGAAACGCACAGTGTGTATAGTATGGGTGGGAGGGAGGGAGATGACAGGACAAGGGGGGTAGTTCAGACCGACAAACGGCAGAGACTGAAACTAAACATGTATATCAACTTGCATTCATATGCCACACCCAGCCTAACCTAACAATTCCCCACCACTGATGAACGAGGTGTGTAGACTGTTGGGATGCAGATAATGACCATTTAGCGTTGGGGGGAAGGAGGGGGGGGGGGGTACTAGTATGAAGTAACAATTGTGTACATGTACTTTCGTAGTCGTGTGTGCTATGTTTGTGTGAGTATATAACTGAATATGTGAATTCTACACGTCATTAAGTAGCAGTATTACAAAATATATTTAATGAAACATGCAATCTGTTATTACAAAGGAAAGTGATTGTCCTATACCAACAACGTATTAATTCAGTGGTTACAAAGTTATGTGACGGAAATTACATATTGTTTAATTCTAGGAAGAGTGGAAGTTGGGAAGAATATATGTTTTGTATATATATTCTTTTCTTTCTGTCGTACAGTGGGTTTTTAAAATGCTATAGGCTATTAGAATTGAGGTCATGTCATCTCATTCGGACCGTCCGCAAATAAAAAGAAAGAGAAAAGAAAATATATAAATATAAACACACACACACAGACAACCTTATGGGCCAAACCTTGAAACACTATCCGAAACTTTTCAAACGAGGAATTCAATGTAGGGAGAGTAAAAAGTTGCCTATCGGGATTTATTGCCGTAAAGCGAAAAGCAGAATTTGGAAATGGAGGGGCTACGAACTGCAGGAATGAAAAAGATAAGGTGAACAAGAGAGAGAGAGAGAGAGAGAGAGAGAGAGAGAGAGAGAGAGAGAGAGAGAGAGAGAGACAGGGAGGAAGGAGGAGAGAAAAGGTAGATAAGCAGACAGAAAGATATAATGAAAGGAAGATTCGAGAGAAATAGGAATGAGAATGTGAGAAAAAGGCAGAAAGTAACTTATAGAGCAAGGAGTAGTGAATGAATGAGTACAGGTAATAATATTACAGAATTGGGCTCACGTGCAGTGTAGAATTGTTTACTTCAGTGCTGTATACCAGCCTTAAATACCCTGTGATCGTGAATGAAAATTAAAGGGTTCTGATCCTCTGACTAGGCCACGAAACAAGTTCCTTCCATATAGGTGGCGTTTCGTGGCAATATTTGAAGGACTCATTTACCTCCAACTTCCTGACAACATCACTGGGTCCTTAATGGAGAAGGTAGAGGAAAAAAAATAGAGAGCAAGAAAGGGGATGGTATGCAGAGATGGATAATTGAAGGAAGGAAGGACAGATGAGAAAGCTATGATGCAAGGATGAACAAGGAGAGGAGAGATGGGAGGGATACATAAGTGGATAGAGCAGGGAGGGGAGGAGAGAGGCAGGGACGACCGGATGTTGGATTGGAGGGCTGGTAGGAACGAGATACGTTTTAGAGTCGAGGCAGAAATTCATGTGGGAAGTAATGTTGAGTTGCCACCTAATGTACAGCTGTTTTATCTTCTGTAGTATTATGAGATAATAAAACTGCTCCTGTCACATGGTACAGTACATGGACGCCTATAGTATACAATTAGAAGTAGACTGTGCTTAAAAAAAGAGATAATGAGAAACTCAACATAGCCCCTTTTCCTGCAATACTTACTAAAAATTGCTAACAGGGAAAAATTGAATAATCCGATATTTTAGGGTCAGTGATATGGCATTTAGTAAGATAATAACAATATACTTGGGCTCAGATTAGGGTAAGATCTATAACCATCTCTATTCCTGTGCATTACTGGTACTGTACTAGCACACAGATTACACACAAGTCACGGAGTAAAACAACCACGAAGAACCTAAGGGGATCATTCTCTATCGGGGAACTGAAGGGTTACTGATTCCTCCACATTAAGGGAAGTTTGGGAAGAGCATTTGCCCTCCACTGCCAACACAATAGATTCTTAGATTGCCTCTTTGAACGGACAACAACGTAGTGTTTCTGTGACACCCGAATTATTCTTGTAATCAATGGAGTTGGTTGGTTCTTGATTACTTCGTCATTCTCCTGCCATAAAATTTAAAGATAATTCTATCATTTGACTATTGTGAAGCAAGTGTTGAGGAAAACGAATTATAGCTGAGACAAGACACTAACTGTAAATCTTATGAATAATGGGCTATAATTTGTTGTCCAGTTTTCAGTTTTCCTATTGGCCTAATATTGTGGTTTATTTTTTTACCTTGGATACTATGGTACCTTGAGAAAATCGTATTGTATTTTACTTGCATCACTTCCCCTTACCCTTCGGTTATTTTGTCACAGAGAAAAGAGAGGACGAAATCAGAGAGAAAGGAAAAAGATAGAGATTTAGCGTAAGAGGGAAAGGTTCAGTGGTCTTGCATATTTAAGGCCAAATAGGTCCTGAGGGATACTGGGTAAACCCCCTCCTCCCCTCTTTCTCATCTCTACTTTCTCTCTCTCTCTCTCTCTCTCTCTCTCTCTCTCTCTCTCTCTCTCTCTCTCTCTCCGTATGATTATCGTTTATGTTTATTCATACCTCACTTTTTTCTTGGCTGACAAAGCTTTCTGTTTCTCTCGCACCATACTGCACTGCCCCTCATTCTGTCTGCTGAATCCAACAAATGGAAGTCATTCTAGAGGCCATGTTTGCCTTTCGTGGGTGTGAGGAGAGTGAAGTGACCCACGTGGAGGTTTCGGTGAAATTTAATTGGAATTCGTCCATTATCGAGCCAGATATGCCTATTTCTCATCTTTTCATGTTCTTGTATTAAGTTGTTTTTTAAGCTGGGATCACGTAGGCACCACCAGGAAGATAGTCTTAGTGAAATACAAAAGGAAATCTATGTATATTTAATGCTGCTTTGTAAAGGTCCAAGGTCCACCCTGCCAATCTTTTAAAATTTTACACAAGTTATTCCTCTCACTGGATTTCATATGCCGTCATGCACTGACATCGTTAAAAGGGAATTTGAGAGGGAAAGAATTTATCCGAGCCGTTTTCATCAGATCAATATTTCAGTCAACAACGTGGGTCAGGTTTTCCATGCACATGAAAATAAAAATATAAAAATATCTATAACACATGTGAAAGGTTTTGATTTGTGTGTAGCCTCTGCCCCTTCCTCACCCTCAACTTCCATGCACCTACCACCACAACCCTTTACCCCAACCCCATCCTGATAACCTCCTACACTTCCTACAGTATACTATCCTTCGGTCTCCATCCTCTCATTCCTTCCGCTCTTGCCACTCATTGCACCAACTGTAGTCTTCTCTCTCATCCATTCCATCCATTGTTCTCTTACCCATCCCTCACACATATTCCATGCACCCATTGTCCTCTCCTCTCTTATCCTTCTCACTCATTTCATCCACTACCCTCATCTCTCTCAACCCTTACTCACTCATCACTCTCTCCTCTTCAACCCCTCCTTTACCCATCACACTCTCCTCTCTCACCCATCACCTTCCTGAACCATCCTTCACCCTCTCCTTTCTCAACTCTTCCTCACCCATCACTCTCTCTTTTCTCAACTCTCCCTCACTAATTACTCTCTCTTTTCTCAACTCTCCCTCACCCATCACTCTCTCTTCATTCAACTCTCCCTCACCCATCACTCTCTCTTCTTTCAACCCTCCTTCACCCATCACACTCTCTTCTCTCAACTCTCCCTCACCCATCACTCTCTCTTCATTCAACTCTCCCTCACCCATCACTCTCTGTTCATTCAACTATCCCTCACCCATCATCCTCTCCTGTCTCACACTTCCCCCACCGTTCATTCTCCTCTTTCACTCTTCCCCTACCGTATACACTCTCCTCTCTCAACCCTCCCTCACCCATTCCTCCCACCTTTCACTCTCCTCTTTCACCCCTCATCCCACCGTTCACTCTCCTCTTTCACCAACTCTAGCTCACTCACTCACTCACATCCTCATTCTTGACGCCTTTTAGTTCCCTCCGTCATACACCACTCCATGGGCCTTCCATCCACACCCATGCACCTCTCTCTTTTTCACCACATCGTAAAGCAACATATGACTCTTTTTTTTTTTGCTCCTTCCCCACACCAATTTTGCCATTTTCCCTCGCCGCTCCCACTCACTCACCCCTCTCACGCGCTCTTCCTCCCTCTTACGCAATCCCCTCTTTACCATGCACACCCAACCTTCCCTCGAAGCAGACATCATGACAGTGTGGAATTAACTTCATGGCGATCCAGATTAACCATGAGGGGACTGCGGACTCGCGGGGACAAAGAGTTTATAGGGATGAAAATTGGGAAGAGGGAGAGGGAAGGCCAAGGTACGAAGAGAGAGAGATAGAGAGATAGAGAGATAGAGAGATAGAGAGATAGATGAGGAGTGTTGGTTGGGAATGAGGCTACACACAAAGCAAAACCTTTCACATGTGTTAGATATTTTTATATTTATATTTTCATGTGCATGGAAAACCTGACCCACGTTGTTGCCTAACTACGCAAGAATGAATGAGGAAAACTTGATGTAACGTATTGACAAGATCGTTTGCCACTTGCATCACCAACACTATAAAGGTGACTCAGGAACAGCTACAGAAAGTAAAGCGTAACATTACTATATAGTTGTGATCATGATGGTGATGGTTTGTATAGATAATAATAATGTTAATCATGATAATAATTACTACTACTACTACGATTACTATTTCTACTACTACTACTGCTACTACTACTACTACTACTACTACTACTACTACTACTACTACTCTACTACTCTACTACTCTACTACTCTACTACTACTACTAATAATAATAATAATATTAATAATAATAATAATAATAATAATAATATGGACCAAGAAGGTTATCATTATAATGAAACTCGATAAAATTTTACGTAAAGATTTCAACATCATAGCCCAGGAATATGTACCTTGGCCTTTGCTGCTTAGTTTACGTGTGACTCAGTATAAGAGGTATTTCCTCTTTGTTGCTGCGCGGTCACTGAATTTTACCAAGTTTTCCTTGATGGAGTGTAGTATGTTATCAATGAATTAGAGCCTACTTATTCCTATAAATTATGCTAATAAAACAAAGTAAAACAAACAGAAATCTCTTTCTCTTTTTATGGTTTGGTAGTGTGTTGGCCGACATGATATTATTTATTAGGGAGGAATAAAGAACACAGTCATATCCTCACCCGCCACTCCACAACACATTACAATTTAAAGGTTTATTGTATAAATATTTTTGTGTGTTTCGTAGATTCGGCAGTTTCCTCTGGCACGTAAACAGACCGACACAAAGGGACTTAATTAAGGGGGTAATATACTTAATTAAGGAGGTAATATACTTGTGGTACATTGGAGGACTACTGATTCCTCCAAAGTATGCATAGAAACAGGACTAAGAAAACAAAAGTTATGGTGGCGTCTTGTTTGAAATAGTTTGGAGGAATCAGTTGCTCCATATTTACCAACTGTACTACCGGTTTAAACTGTTGGGAGCTTGATTTTGTTAGCTACCCGGAGGATATAATAATAAATACTGATGCCTCCACACTGCCTCACGAAACAACTCGTATACTGTAGGCTACCAAGAGAGAGTCTGTTTCATATCACTGTTTGGAGGAATCAGCTGCATCCAATTCGCCAACAACAACACAGTCAACTTATAGGAAGGTGCAAACCGAATGATGAACTTAAAGATTGACGGTATAGCCTGTTACTTGGAACTGTTTGGAGGAATCAGCAGCATCCGATTCACTAGCAGCAACACAGACTCCTTAATTGGACCGTCTACAAGGCCATCTTCTCTCCATTAGTGATGCAAATTTGGAAGTGTAGGGCGGAGGTGAGACAAATGCATTGTTAAATTGTTTAGTTTAGTTGTAGGGAGGACGGGGCAAGCGATGAATTGCATCTCTCTCTCTCTCTCTCTCTCTCTCTCTCTCTCTCTCTCTCTCTCTCTCTCTCTCTCTCTGAGATATACTCGTAATGTACTAAAACGTGCGAATTAATCTTATACAAACCAAATTTAAGGACACCAATAGTTATATACACATTTTTGCATACATTTATGAGGCGTTCTCATTCGAAGCAGTTGGAGAACTGATGCACATAACTGTAAAGGTTTATTTACTATTTATTACCTTAACTATATACTGGAGATATCTGACAATCGTAGTCTATTTAGTTAATGTATTTGACTGCACTTCATAGCTCTGCTTGAAGGAAAAAGCGTGATACCATGATCAATGGTTGGTTGAGGTTTGTAAGTATTCATTATCTCTCTAATTTCCAGTTCTGTTATTATGAGGTACAGTAAACAGATAAGTGAAACTGACCCCTCCAATGGATTGTGTTCAGGGAATGGTGGACGCAATTGTATATGTAAAAAGACACTTAAGTCCTAAGGTTCACGAACCGACGTATTTTGTTATCTGGCAAGTCATTTATATGAAGAAAAAAAATAAACTGACATACCGCCCGAACATGTGACATGCACACAATGCAAATTTTCACACACACACACACACACACACACACACACACACACACACACACACACACACACACATTCACACAATTTACTTGTGTGTGTGTGTGTTTAGAATGACTTCTTTTATCCTTGGCACTCTCTCATTAGAAACCTAAGCATATCCATATCCACTCTAGCCCCTTCCCCTCCTTACATTATTCTTCTACATTCCATTCCTTCACTCTCCCCTTCTTACCTTTCTCTCCTCTCCTCAGCCGAACTCTCCCTCACCGTTTGTTTTATTCCCCTCCCTTTCTTACCTTCTCCAACTCCGACGTCACTGTCCCCACTATCTTTCTCACTTATTTTTCTTTACCCCCCTATCTTCACCCACCTGCTTCGCATTCTCCTCATTCTCACTCTCTCTCCCTCCCACCCAGTTGCCACACCCTCCATCAAAACCCTCTCACCCTCCTCACGCTCCCTCCTCTCCCTCCCTGAAACCTTCCATTTCCGGGGCGTTTCTCCACACGTTCTCTTAACTCGTCATCCTCCCTCCTTTCCTCTTCCTGCTTCTCTTTACACCTTCCCTTGAAACCCATTTTCCTCACCCTCTCTCCCTGCTTATCATACCATTCTTCACATACTCCTTCCTAAGCCTATATAGTTCCTTGCCTCTTTCATTAACATTCTCTCCCAGCTTACCTCTACAGTTCTTCACACACTCTCTCCTTATCCCTTCCTCTTCTTATTAACATTATATCCCTGCTTACCCTACCATTTTCCACATTCCCTCCTAACCCCTCTCCCCACTCCTCATTCTCCGACACGTCTCTCCTCACTAACCCTCCCGTCCCCACAATCGCTAATAATAAACCACATCATTAGCTGCCAATTACAGCTTCCTCAGGCCTCGTCCCCTCCCTGTACGTATGAGGAGTTACCCTGACCACCACTTACTCCTTAACTTCTCTCCAACCCACAACTCATATAACAACAAGGAAAAAGAATGAATATAATGATTGCATAGGCCTTCGTAAATTTGGATGCCCGTTGTTTCAGTCGTAGTTGTGTGCGGATAAAGAGCGATAACAGAGACGTAACAGTACACGATCAAAATGTGTACCAAGGAAAGCCTCTCATTATGTTGATCCTCATGGGTGGTCGTTAACCTATATACACCTTCTTAGCCTGTCTCGAATTCATTCACTTTATCCACCCGTCTAGGTTTCTTGCATTTCCTTGTATAACACATATTTATAGCTTAAGCACCATCTTTATCTTCGTATTCATCCACTATACCCTACTTGATTGCCTTCCTCCATTTCCCTGTACAACACACATTACTCCAGTATACTTTGTCTTCGTTCTCACTTTCTATACCTTGTTTACAAAATCTTCTCCTTTATGTACCCCTCTATATACGCCATAATCGACTGTATAAAGCACCATCTCTACTTTCGTATTCACTATCTCTATATATTTCTTCTTCTTTTTTTCGTATACCCTTGGACTCGTGATTAAAGGGATGGTGGGTGTCAGTTGTAAGATGTCATGAAGGATCAGGCTACAAAATTGATCAACCCGTATTCTGAGGTATACTAGTTGTTTCGTGGCAAAGGTTGAAGGAATTGGTAGGTAGCCTTCCACATCGTCTACACCAGATTATCCCTTCAACTGATTACTATGAGTTAAATGATGCTCGCAACACAGTCTGTACATATAAAACTGTGTGAGAAAAATAATAACTTTTATATTATTTGGATGAAACTTAGGCTAAGAATACATAGGTTAGGGAGGGAGGTGTTGACGTGCGTGAATATTATTATAGTCGACGTAGCCTGTAAACAACAGTGTATAAAAAAAAAATGCACTTACACATGGTTTAAGGGGAAATTATACTTTGGTACATCCTATTGCACCATTCATAAAAGAAAACGAACTGAACTCACTCACTTTCTAGAAGGTTAGGTTAAGTTAGGTTAGGTTAGGTTAGGTTAGGTTAAGTTAATGTCTCATAGTATTGTCACATATAATTAAGTTTATGTTTACCCACTGTTGTATGTTGATCTTATCTTATTGCGCTCTTAATGAAGTGTGTGTATTGGAGTGCGTACGTATGTGTGCTTATATTTTAGTGTACTATGTATGTGTGTGAGTGTGCTTGTTTGTGTGTGTGAGTGTGTATGTGTGTGTGCTTGTTTTTAAGAGTGTGTGTGTGTATGTGTGTGTGCTTATTTGTTTGTGTGTGTGTGTGTGAGTGTGTATGTGTGTGTGCTTGTTTGTGTGTGTGTATGAGTGTGTGCTTGTTTGTGTGTGTGTTTGAGTGTGTGCTTGTTTGTGTGTGTGTATGAGTGTGTGCTTGTTTGTGTGTGTGTTTGAGTGTGTGCTTGTTTGTGTGTGAGAGTGTGCTTGTTTGTGTGTGTGTGTATGTGTTTGTGTGTGTGCTTGTTTGTGTGTATGTGTGAGTGTGTTTGTATGTGCTTGTTTGTGTGTTTGTGTTTGCTTGTTTGGTTGTGTGTGTGTGCTTGTTTGGTTGTGTGTATGTATGTATGTGTGTGCTTGTTTGTTTGTGAGTGTGTGTGAGCTTGTATGTGTGTGTGCTTGTTTGTGTGTGTGTGAGTGTATGTGTGTGTGCTTGTTTGTGCGTATGTGTGTGTGTTTGTGTGTGTGCTTGTTTGTGCGTATGTGTGTGTTTGTGTGTGCTTGTTTGTTTGTGTGTATGCTTGTTTGTTTGTGTGTGTGTGCTTGTTTGGTTTGTGTGTGCTTGTTTGTGTGTAACAGGGAGAAAGAGACCGTAAAATAAGGAAAAATAATCACACAAATAAACATCCGATGATAGAAAAATGAGAAAATTATGAAAGGACAGAGAAAGGAAAGAAAAAGAGTGACTACATTGAGAGAGAGAGAGAGAGAGAGAGAGAGAGAGAGAGAGAGAGAGAGACATTCCTTTGTTCACTCATCCCTTCATGTCAACCTTATCCCTTGGTAACATTTCTCCCTTCAGTACAAACTAAGCTCATTTTTAACCTCACCTCCCCTAACCTCTTCACAGCACACAAACAGAACAGTAGTAACCTTGATAGAATAATCCTTTAATTTCTTTGTTTGAAAACGTTCGACACAGTTCAAGTAAGCAACAAGGTGTCTTCATAAGAGTCTTTTCAGTGTTAATTAAGGGGAAGGAGTAGTAGAAAGGGATGAGAAATACATATTATGTCATGGTTGGAGAAGGGAGTGGTGAAGAGAGTCGCTTGGGATAGAGGAGAGAGTCAGAGAGGAACAGAGGGAAGAGGTTCAGAGGTGAGGGAGAGGAGACGGTGGGAGGGTTTAGGCAAGTATAGATGGCCTTGGTTTAGGAGGGTGAGACAGTGAGACTGCCAGTGAGAGCACGGTATAATGAGAGTGTCTGGTCAGGCGCGAGTCAGAGAAAAAGGAACAGACTATAAGTTGTAGAACAGAGGGGGTGATGAGGAGAGAGGAAGGAAGGGAGGGAGGGGGAGAGGGAGAAAGAATAAGATACGTGAACAGGGAATAGAACCCTGCACTATTTATAAACCAGTGGAGTCGCTTCCTGTGTAGTAATGTATCTTGTTATTATTCATTGACACGGAAGGCATTATATGATTTCTATAGAGAGGAGATAATAATTCGTTTTGTCGGATAACGTAGTGGAAGTGGACTGAATTATACATACACCGGATATTTTGTACAACTCGCTTCTTTGTGTGAGAGGGTGAGTGAATGAAAGCATGGGTATACGTATGCGAGTGCCTATAGGACGTTGGATTGGGGAGTAACCGTGTGAAGGAGTACGAGAGTGAGGGAGTACATGTGTGAGTGAATGAATATGTGGGTTATTGGGTATATCACGGCCGTGGGTGTATGGGTGAGGGAGGGCGTGAGTGTGTAAGACATAAGGGGAGATTCTTTTTGTAGGTGAATTTTAAGGTCTCTGAATGATCCAAACAATTAGTAACAATGATGTGACTTGTTTCCTGAGATAGTTTGGACCAACAAAAGAAACTCCCCTTAATTGACACCAATGGTTTGGAGTTGGTTTGTGCGTTCAGGTGGAGTAAATTTTATATGGTTGAATGGTTGTAGTCGTAAGGCTACTGATTCCTTCAACTACATGCCACAAAACTAGCAATTGCAGTATGCGAGTAGAAGGAACTGTTTTGTAGCATTGTTTGGAGGAATCCACACCAGTTTGAAATTGGCCATAAAGGATTGCCCCCGTTAATCATATTTTCTGTTCCATCACTCCTGTTTGGTTTGGGTTATTGGGGCTTAGCGCCTATCAACTTCGTAATAGTCATTAAGACGATGTAATTGTAGAGTGATAGAGTGTGTGTATGTGGGATGCATGTGGAGAAGTGTACCTGTGCAGTGTGTATGTATGTATGTCAGTATATGGAGAAGTGTACGTGTGTGTTATGTAGTGTCTGTTTGTGTATGTGGGGTGTATATGGACAAGTGTACGTGTATGTTATTTAGTGTTTGTGTGTGTATGTGGACATGTGTTCGTGTGTGTGTTGTGTAGTGTCTGTGTGTGCGTATGTGGAGAAGTGGAGGTGTGTGTTTGTGTGTGTATTTAGGTGCATGTGGAGAAGTGTACGTGTTTGTTATGTAGTGTCTGTGTGTGTATCTTGGGTGTATTTGGAGAAGTGTACGTGTGTGTGTGTGTGTATGAGGGGTGCATGTGGAGAAGTGTATGTGTGTGTTATGTAGTGAATGTGTGTATGTGGAGAAGAGTACGTGTACGTTACGTGTGTGTTGTGTAGTGTCTGTGTGTGTGTGGAGAAGTGTAGGTGTGAGTTGTGTAGTGTCAGTGTGCATTCGATCACTACCACATTTCAAGGCCCGTGACAAATAGTTTTTTTTGCAATAGCGTCTTAACTAGGTTACTGATAGACATGGCATTGTAACACGCAGGGTTTCAGACACTTTCCTAAATCGGAAAAATATAACCAAGTATCTACACTGCCTCAATAGGGTATTTGTCTTAAAGACATTCCATCAAAATCTGTTCGAAAGGTGAGTCATGAAATAGGTAAATGGCAAATGGGCAACTCGGGAGCGGGCTGAGGTGTGAAGTATGACCGTCACGTGTCCTCATGCCACACCCCCAATCATTGACGACTAAATAATGTAAAACGTGTACTGAAATATATTGTTTTGTGATGGGGTTTAAGGATACTGAGGCGTGCTTGTGTAGGAATGAATTTATATTTGACGTCAGTTGAGGCTATTACCCTAATGCAAATTATTAAGAAACTCCGATTTGCCATTCGCCTTTTTGATGACTCGCCTTTCCACCAGAATTTGATGGGATATCTCTAAGACAACTAACTACCTTAATGAGGCGGAGTAGATACTTGGTTATATTTTTTCCTATTTAGGGAGGTGTCTGAAACACGGTGAGTTACAATGCCATGTCAAGCAGTAACCTTGTTCAGTCGCTATTGCAAAGAAACGATATGTCAAGGGCCTTGAAATGCATAATAGTTGCTCCCCACATCTGTTTATTAATTTTGTGTCTTGCCTCACTCGGCTTGTCTTCCCGTATGTTTAACTCTCTGTAGCTCTCTCTCTGTTTGTCAGTTTGACAGTCAATGTTTGACAGTCTGCTTGCATCCTGTTAGTCTCTTTGACTGTCTGTCTGTGTCCGTTTGTCTGTCTGTTATCCTTGTGGCTTTTTTTTTTCTCTCTCTCTCTCTCTCTCTCTCTCTCTCTCTCTCTCTCTCTCTCTCTCTCTCTCTCTCTCTCCTCTCTCTCTCTCTCTCTCTCTCTCTCTCTCTCTCTCTCTCTCTCTCTCTCTCTCTCTCTCTCTCCGTTTTCAATCAGTTCTTTTGTTCTGTCCCTCCTCCCCTTGTCCTCCTCTTCTCCCCTTCATTCTATTCATCTGTTTGTTTGCCTTATTCTGCCTTTCCCTCTCTCCCTCATTTCCTTCCCCTTATTTACTCTCTTCCTCTCTACCGACTCCCATCCTTTCCCATTTTAGTATCTCATTTTAGTCTCTCTCTCTCTCTCTCTCTCTCTCTCTCTCTCTCTCTCTCTCTCTCTCTCTCTCTCTCTCTCTCTCTCCTGTTATTGTCATTTTTACTGTTCACTGTATCTCTTTCCTTTCCTACACATAATGCTTCGTTATTTCTCTGTGAGGTAATTTTTTCCCTGTATACCAGCTTTTTTTTTTTTTTTTTTCTATACCTCAACCTCGGGGCTGTAGGCTATCAGTAGCCCGTAACTCTTGCGAGGCCCCGAGATTATTGGGTGTCGCACCAGATGAGACAGTGGAGCTTCGTGATGATGATGTTACTGTAGCTTCTCTTCTGTCCCACTAGATGACGACACCTTATTTATACACGTCACTATCACTGTATATTTTTCAACTGTCTCATCTTCATATCTATACGTTTCACTTATTATAATTATACCATTCTCTCCCTCACTCTTTCATTTCTCTATATCTCTCACATACCAGATATCCTCTCATTTTCTCTCCATCTCTACATAATAAAGGATGTATATATTCTTATTATTTAGTTATATCTCATTGAAAGTGAATCTATAAGTACTTACGTATGTGTTTTACTATATTCATTTATCTTAAAGAGAGATTCTTTGGTGGTAAATTGGAGGGCTGCTGTTTCCTCCTAACCATACCAGAAAACAGACGCCCTCATTGGTACTAATATGGGATCTGTTTCGAGGGATACTTTCGAGCAATCACAGACCTTCCAATTCACCAATAACAAATCTCCACTTAAGGTGGTAATTCTTTTTTGGTACATTGGAGTGCCTTGATTCCTCCAAAGTATACCAGGAAACAGGACCAGAAGAGCAAAAATATTAGTGTTCTGTTGCTTGGCTTAGTTTGGAGGATTCAGTTGCTCCAGATTTACCAACACAAAACTTCCTCCTTAATAGCATTTCATATCCCTTTCATTCTTTAAGGACCAAGTGATCGTGTATGGGAATTGGAGTCTTCTGATTCCTCCTGACTATGCCACGAAATATGCTCCGTCCGAATTATGTGGTGTTGCGTGGCAACATTTGAAAGACTCATTTCCCTCCAAGTTTCTTACTACATTACAGGGTCCCATAAGTCAATTGTGTTTATGTTTTGCCAAGAGTTTTTCCCACAATTTTTGGGTCATCTTAATTCTGCCCCGAATGAGGAAGGGTCCTTTTTTATTGGTAAATTGGAGGGCTACTGATTCCTTCAAGCCATCCCACGAGACGGAATACTACCTCACCATACAAGTCATGCACAGTGGATTTGTTTTGTAGCACAGTTTGAAGAAGTAGATAGTCGTCCACTTAGTCGGTCCACTAGAGAATACGTTAAGGTCTACTTGGTCCACTAGAGAATACGTTAAGGTCTACTTGGTCCACTAGAGAATACGTTAAGGTCTTCTTGGTCCACTATTGAATACGTTAAGGTCTACTTGGTCCACTAGAAAATACGTTAAGGTCTACTTGGTCCACTATTGAATACGTTAAGGTCTACTTGGTCCACTAGAGAATACGTTAAGGTCTACTTGGTCCACTATTGAATACGTTAAGGTCTACTTGGTCCACTAGAGAATACGTTAAGGTCTACTTGGTCCACTATTGAATACGTTAAGGTCTACTTGGTCCACTAGAGAATACGTTAAGGTCTACTTGGTCCACTAGAGAATACGTTAAAGTCTTCTTGGTCCACTAGAGAATACGTTAAGGTCTACTTGGTCCACTAGAGAATACGTTAAGGTCTACTTGGTCCACTAGAGAAGGTGTATTTTAGGGGTTAATATACTTTTGGTACATTGGAGTGCCGTGATTTCTCCAAAGTATGTAAGGAAACCAAACCAACGAATGAATATAATGGTATCCTGTTCTGTTGCTTGAAATAGTTTGGAGGAATCACTTGCTCCAGATTTACCACCAACAATATAATATACTCCCAGAATTAAAGAGAACTTCATCGTCACTTGAAGGACACAATTCTCTATTATATGTGTTTCAGGTTTGCAGTCAAATAAAATTAATTAATTGTCATATTCCTGCATTTATTGGCAAAATTTTAGAAGCGAGTTATCCGACAAACACAGAAATTTTGGTAACCTCTGATAACTTTAAGCGGCTTTTGTTACTCTCATCATCTTGGAAAATGGTCGGGCATCTTCAATAATATATATGCTGTGAGTTGATGACGATATGGTATGGGAAATATATATATATATATATATATATATATATATATATATATATATATACATTCGTATATATATACATACGTATATATATATATATATATATATATATATATATATATATATATATATATATATATATATATATATATATACATACGTATATATATATACATATACATACGTATATATATATATATATATATATATATATATATATATATATATATATATATATATATATACATACGTATATATATATACATATACATACGTATATATATACATATACATACGTATATATATATACATATACATACGTATATATATATACATATACATACGTATATATATATACATATACATACGTATATATATATACATATACATACGTATATATATATACATATATATACGTATATATATATACGTATATATATATACGTATATATATGTATATATATGTATATATATATATACATATATATATATATATATATATATATATATATATATATATATATATATATATATATATATATATATATAATATGCTTGCTGAAAGAGGATATTTTTATACATCAGCAGCACCTCAGTCTTTCATAAGATGGGATTAAGAGGATATAATGAAGGTCACTTTGTGGTAGACATAGGGATGAGCGTGTGACCGTTCAGTGATAAGAAGTTTCCTTTGTATATGTATCATTTCATAATGTATTTACCTAATTTTGCTTCTCTATAACAATTATTTATATACTTATATGTTTTATTTTTTTCGTATGTGATAAATATTAAGGGGAAACTCTATATTCACTTTCATGTCTTCTTCCTATTATATGGATGTAAGAGTTTGCATTTTCTTTTCTGTATCAAAATTGTTCATATCTGAGTTTTTGTGCGTGTTTCTATACCTCTGTAACTCTGTATTTACTCTTTCTCATTCTTTTTCTGCATTCCCCTTTCCTTTTACTCTCTGTCTTCATCTCCTGGCTTTATTAACCTTGGGTTCTCTCCCTTCTCTTCCCCTCCCACTCCTGCCAGTGGTGTGTGCGCGTCCGACTTTCATAATCCCTAAGTGTATCCGGTTTGAGGTGGTTGTGTTATGTGATCTCCTATACTCTAATTTCTTAACTTTGTGGATATGTACCCGGTCCCTCATTGATTTTTTTTTTTTTTTTTTTTCATTTCGGGAAATTTAATGTAGGCCTATTCCAAGATGATTTTACATCAGTATTTTAAATAACTAGATTCTTATCTGGCAATTTAGAACTAATAAACACTGGAATCTACGCAACACGTGTATCAAAAGTCATATTTTTGTAGAATGGAATCGATGGATTTTTCCCAAAAGTACTACAAAAATTGTAGTACAGGATGTCAGATTCGCTTTTTATGTAATTATTGTGATTTCATGCAACCGACATCAACTAATCCTGACCGAATCTAATTTACCTTAATTGCTAAAAGCTCTCTTGAATAATACAGCACTTGAACACATTTCCAGCAGAATAAATATTACCTCCTTTACTTATAATTATGAAGAGATACAACACATACAATCACATGTTAATTAAAAGAGTAAATACGGAAATAGATGGTCCAGATTTCTCTTCACTGGATGGTACAAAGCAACATATAAACGAGTGTGTACTAGTAGCAGACTGTTTTGTGTCATAGTTTGGAAAGAATCAATAACAATATAACTATTCCGAACTTTGCATCACCTCTAAAAACGAATGAAACGAGCCTCTCATAGCACTGCATTATTATCGCATCAGATTTGACGACCCCGAGGGATATGAACCCGAGCACACTGTTAGTTAGTTCTCTTTATCATTATAGCTGATCCAACTTAACACAACTGACAGAACTATTGGCTAGAACAGAGAGAAGTGGTCCAAACCGAACACATTTGGGCATTATTCATCCGCCTTGCCTCCCCTCCCTCCTCGTATATGCAACCAAAGACTGACCCCAGTTGATCACTTCTATAGCCTAAGGCCTCGTCATGCAGTCGCTCTCGCCCTCCTGTCCCTCTCTTGTATCATTTCTCATCTCTCGTCTCCTCTCTGGTGTTCCTCTATTCAGCTCAGGTTTCTTTCCCTTCACCCTTACTCCCATCCTACTCTCTCTCTCTCTCTCTCTCTCTCTCTCTCTCTCTCTCTCTCTCTCTCTCGTTAGTGTAAAATCTGTCACCCAACGTTGTCTTTACAAGTTATTATGACTTCCTTATAAAAATATAAGATTTAAACTAAAATTATGAGGCTTTCTGTGTGTGTGTGTGTGTGTGTGTGTGTGTGTGTGTGTGCAGTTTTTACTCCAACGTTTAAGGCAAATATTTTAGGACAACTTGGATATGGGATGAATTGTTGTTGTTGTTTTTTTACTCATTATGCACAGCACATTTCGAAAAAAAGAAAAACAAAATCCACCAATGACATTATCCACCAGTCAGCTACTCCACCAATCAGATATTCCAAAATTGAGATCTATGGTCTGTACTCGCTCGCTCCCCTTCGAGACAATATTCTGAGTGTCAGGAGTTGTCATCAGAACCCATCAGCCTGGATTTGAGGAATACGAATCAGATCTCTGGTCACACACAGCCTCTTATTTTCTCTTCCTTCCCCCCCCCCCCCTGTCTCTCTCTCCCCCCTGTCTCTCTCTCCCCCCTGTGTCTCTCTCTCCCCGTTATATTTTTTCTCTCTTTCATGATGTCTTCCATTCATTCACAATATACATCCGCTCTTCTCACATCCACAAACATAGCTACTACAACCCTACAATAACACTTTTGCTGACATTATCCCTCCCATCCTGCCTATATGTGTGTGACTGCTCCACCTAATATCTCTCTCTCTCTCTCTCTCTCTCTCTCTCTCTCTCTCTCTCTCTCTCTCTCTCTCTCTCAATGTTTTCCCAAACCCTCTTTATCATCCTCACTTTACATTCCTCGACTCAGCCTCCGTCAACCATATGTTCCACGCTCCAATCACTGTCAGAAGGAAAGAAGTGCGGCACGGAGGGACGCATTTCCGGAAAGAAAAAATAACACCTCGTCTTGTCCCGGATTTGCATAAGAAAAAAAAAAAACCTTGCCGGGGGAGAAATGAAATCTGAAGACCAAAGATACTGGTGTTGTTTTGTGCTTGGTAAGAGTGACGGTCTTTTTATTATTGTTGTTGTTGTTACTGATATGTGTGTGTGTGTATATACTATGTTGTTGCAACCGGAAGTGTAAGTTGCGCCCCGCTTCACATCGTTATCTTACTTACCGAGAGGGTTGCTGGCTTGCTGCTTATTCCACTGTGTATATTTTTCCTTCCTAGCCAGTCATTATTGGATAGGATATCTTATTTTATTACTCTCTCTCTCTCTCTCTCTCTCTCTCTCTCTCTCTCTCTCTCTCTCTCTCTCTCTCTCTCTCTCTCTCTCTCTCTCTCTCTCTCTCTCTCTCTCTCTCTCTCTCAATTGCTATTGACCTTATTCCCGGCATTTTTTAACAATAGCGGGGAGCTGAGGTGTCTAGCCAAAAGGTGTCTCGCTAAGAGCAAAAATGAACGTCGAATGAATGAAGCCGAGCTTTCTGATTGGATTTTACAAAAGACCAACATCTCCTGTAGTTTCACACTATTTGTCGAAGCCATTTCATTCAAAGGTGTTGCAGAACTATTACACATGGTGTAATAATTAGGTACAGTAAACAAGAGTTCATTCCTTCAGCCAGCCACAATATGACTCAATATTTCTTCTATGATTCAAACGACATATCACAATTCGCCATTTATCCTCTGGTGTTAATTAAGGGAGTTTACAGTGCTGGTATATCTGGAGCAACTGATTCCTCCAAAGCAACAGGTCACCATTATTTTTGTTAATCTGGTCGTATTTTATAGCATACTTTGGAGGAATCAAGGCACTCCATTGTGCCAAGAGTGTATTACCTTCTTAATCGTTCGAACCCCAGATGATTCAGTTCTATACTGGTTGCATGTGGGACTGAACTTTGTACACCACAAAACTCAGTCTATATATAACAAGTTCCAAACTCCTTCAATGGCCCTTGATGTATAATTCCTAATGCGTGTCAACTTTCTCTGCTCCACCCAAAACACTGCAGTGATTAATGACGGAACTTCTCCTTAAGGGGGTAATCATCTTTTGTCTGCGAACTTGAGGGCTCTTTATTCCTCCAAACTATGACAGAAAACAGAATAGAATCTCCGTATACTTATACTCGTTCTTTTTTGTAGCATAGTTTGGAGGAATAAGCAGCTCTTCAGTATATAGGCAAGAGATTATTCCTACATTTCAACCCCTGACCAGCTGTAGTGAACTGAAATTATGACCTCCCCTCCCCTCCCCTCCCCTCGGCAGTTTCAACTTTTCCTCTCACAAAATTATTTCCATCCATTTATCTTTCCCTTTGTAGTTCACCTTCTATTTCTATCACTACTACTATACTACTTCTACTGAACTCCTTGTACTAGTCAGCTACTAGGAAATGAAGGCAGGTTAGAAACAGAATGGAAGGGCTAACAGTTATGAGACAGGATATGTTGCATAGAGTGACAGGAAAAGACAGACATAAATAGATACATAGAATCATATAGGTATTTAAATAGAAAAACAAAGAGGTGGGTTCTGTAAGCTATTATCACCGTTATTTGTAAAAGATAAATGATAAATGATAAAAAAAAACTTAACTAATTGCTTCTGCTCTCACTAATACATAATATACAAATCACACCCAATAACGTGGTGGATCCTAATCAATCGAATCGCCATGGTGTGCTGGACGGTATTGTAACCAGACATTAGCAACATTTGTCAACTGTTAGAACACTGGGGGTCAAGAATTCTGTCCTGATCTGAGACATAACAGGAATCTTAATCAACCTTCTATCCCGTTAGTCCCGAGTCACTTTCGTTGGTAGAGATTCATATAGTGTCTCGGATAAGGACCAGAATTTTTGACCCCAAGTGCACCCCTTGTAATTCACTGTTTCTCTTATCAGTAACTAAAAATTTCATTGATGAAGAGGATTATACATTTGTTTGGTATAAAGATTGCAAGTGTTGTTTATGTCATATGATCCTGGTTCCTTAATATCTTCGAGACTATTCCCTTCCCAATACACCAACCAATCTATAACCTAACCCCCCCTGACCAGCCTCTATGAGAGCACCGGATGTGCCTTGACCTTAATTAAAGATCCATTTACACATTATCCGTGCCGTGTCAGGATACCCCGTCTGCTTAGAGTCAGAGATATCCGTACTGTATTCGTGATATCCGTATTAGTGATGTCTATTCACACATAATATTCATTTCCTCCGTACAATCCTATACCATTCTTGTCCTGTGTTATTACAAACAGCTTGTTTGAAACTTCTGTCCGAATATTTTAGTTGGAATAATTCATAAAGAACAAATTGATTTCTAACCAGTTCAATAATGAGCTCGTTATTCATGTCTGTTCACAGCTCAATACACTCGTCCCACCTTCCGACATCCGTGAAAAACTAAAAAATATCGGTGGCGACGATATTCAATTTGTGGTACTGATACGGCACTAACACGGTGAGTCACAACACGGTACTGTGCCGGACGTGTGTGTATACCTCGGCCAGTTTCAAAGTAACAATATTTTTCTTCACTGACACTGACGCACTGAGCGGACACGGCACTGACAGGTCACGGATATCTGTGAATGGACCTTTACACTATTCTAGATAAAAATTTGTTCCTCTGAGACAAACTCCGCTCCCATGCACCCAGTTCAAGTATCACCATATCACCACCCCTCCTCTCCCTCTATCACCATATCACCACCCCTCCTTTCCCTCTATCACCATATCACCACCCCTCCTCTCCTCTATCACCATCTCATAACCCCTCCTCTTCTCTATCACCTTCTCATCACCCCTCCTCTCCTCTATCACCATATCATCACCCCTTCTCTCCTCTATCACCATATCACCACCCCTCCTCTACTCTATATACCACCTAACTCTAGTAACACCACAATCATTACTTTGCTACACCAGCCACCTTTATTTCATCTCTACCCTTCCCATTTCCACCCCCACTAATATCCAAACTCCACCTCCCCTCCACTCTTGCCTTCCACTTTCACTCCTCTCAGTACTACGAACTCCACTCCCACTCTTTCCTAGAACTCCTATTAACTATTTGGTTTCCTTCCACCCAGATTCACCTTCACACTTCCCTACAACTCCGTTACCTCCCTGGGGCCCACCAATCCCTCTTTCCGACCCCAACTCCCCTTAACCACAATAATGCGCATTATTAAATAACTGCCGGGCACTGAACCATCCATCTCCATTACCTCCTTCACGATTCCCGACCACTCTATTGATCAGGTGACGAAAGGATAGCTGGACAATTATTTGTAATTTATCAGCCGTAAATCTGGTAAGTGGTGGTAAAGTTAGAAGTGATGGTGTCGTATAGTTAAGAAGTTTGGGGACTTGGTACTGTACGTGGTGTTGGTGTTATGATGACGTGGCTTTGTTGTTGTATAAAACACCCTTACTGGAACCATGACAGCAGAGGTATTATATAAGCTATATTGGATTTACCCTCACATCCCTTCCTCTGTGGCTGGGTGCGAGTTCAGAAGTCGTGAAGATTGTGTGTGTGATTTAGTGTCATTATGTCCATGTCCAGTATTGGAGTGTTCAAAAAGTAAAAAGTATCCTTTCTTTGATCTTATGTATTTAGTTGCATTCTAACTGTGCATGACTACATATTGCTTGCTTTATCTATATTCTACTAATGACATTGCGGAGTGGGATTCATGCAAAAATTCTTGATGATATGAAAGTTTGAAACTGACTATAGTACTGAAATATTTTGATTAACACTGTGTTAGTTTTATCAGGGTGAGTATTAAACGTTTCCTGTGCACTCAACCGAGCGGTTGATGATGAAATATATCCTTAGTGACGCATCGTGTATTATAATCATGGTGAAGATAGATTTCATAACACAGATACAGTAAAAATATATTTGTCCTAAGTAGACCACATTAACTTGTAAGCATTTGAATTAATCATCCTTTGCGACGTATCGTATCCTGGGCTTTTGTTTATAATGATTTAGTTATACACCTGATACCACACGGACAGTAAAAACACAATTACTTAACCTTCATCAGACCACATCACAATTATGACCATAATCGGCTGCACTGGTGCTTGCTTTGGTGTCACCGTGTGAGTATTGTGGTAGTATTATCGCCTCCCGTCCCACTGAACAGAATTAGATACTCGTCACTGTACTCCAACATAATGCAGGGAGGTGTAGAGCCTCGTGCAACATCAGTGGGCATGGATACCATAAGACCTAGATTGGTAAAAATAATTACTACCATATTTTCCCTTGTAGGGAGGGGAGGGAGTAGTCTCCGGTGATGTATGGGCAATACTTTTTGCGCCCCTTTGACCCCGGCCCACCCTTTCAGTTCTTCAACTGTCCATATTTTCATTCTGTTTCCTTCGTGGTGGCTGTCTCAACTCTCTATCACCTTTTTCCTCATCCTACTTGGGCGGTCTTGCAGGGATATCGTGAGGGTCGTGTCGCTTCCTTATTAGACCCAACTCAACCACTGACGAGCAAGGCCTCGTCACCTGTTGCCTTATTAGCTATGGGGAAGGGAAGGGAGGGAAAGGAAAGGAAAGGACGGGAGGGGGGGCAAGGATCAAACACCACTACCCTTGTTATTGCACCCCGAGCTCTTAAAAATGTAATTCACCTGTTCAAACATTACGTGCAGAGAGAGAGAGAGAGAGAGAGAGAGAGAGAGAGAGAGAGAGAGAGAGAGAGAGAGAGAGAGAGAGTATCCCCATCGGAAGGGCCTGCAGACAGTGTGCTCCTGACGTCTCTGATTGGTCCAGCCAGCACATCCAGTAAGCGCGTCTATGATTGGTGGATGAAAGTATTTATTCATGATATATAAATATAAGATCAACTATGATACAAATAGCGCTATGATGGTGTAATGGGTTAGCCTGTGTGGAATTCTGTGCTTGGTGGGTTCGAGGCTCTGAAAGGCGCATATATATGCCTAATTTTAATGGAAGAGTCCTGGCATCGTGATTGCGCCTGACGTCGGGTCCGGTTTAAGTTAGGTTAGGTTAGGGTGGAGAAAGGGAGATGCAAAGGACCAATCATAGACGTGCTTACTAGATGTATTGGTTGGACCAATCAGAGATGTCAGGCGCAATCAGGAGCTACTGTAGCTGTCTGCAGGCCCTTCCCTTACCAATGATCTCTCTCTCTTTACTTATATTTTGATATATATTTAACCGGGAAACAGGAACACTTTTTTTTAATATCAACTGGGTGAATGTACTTTAGTTTATAAATATGTTTTCATTATATAATAATGTCAACCATGAAGATTTCCCCTGTATTATGCCAAGACAAAATTACCTATACACCACCAACAACAATCCATGTGGAAATATTTGTGCTTAATGATTGTGAGAGCAAAGAATGAGATGAATGATACTTAATAATAATGGTGGGAAACAAACGTACAGGCGAATCAGGGGTGAGGGGAGCGTGAACATGATGACACGTGCTTGCAATTGACTGCAGTTATTGAGGTGCAGTGGCAACCGAGCGTGAATACTCTAGGACAAAGACATGTTGATTGCATGCATGTGCCTGCCTGCCTATTCGTCCTGCTTTATAGATTTTCTCATTATTGCTTGACATCTTTTTATTGTTTCGTATCTCCTATTTCTTTGATATCTTGTATCCTGCTATATTCCTGAGTTCTGTATGACATGACATCTTGTATGATTTCTGTGTGTTATCCTGTCTGACAAATTCCAGTCGGTTTTTTTATTATTTAATTCTCTTTATGTCTTGTTTGATTAAATGCTTGCTCATCTTAGTGGTATTCAGCTTATGATATTTTTAGTCCTGGTTGTATTTCATGTTTTTTTTTTTTTTTTTTTTTTTATTTTCATGGTCAAAATTAATTAAAGTATATACTGTAATTTTATGGAGGTCAAATGTAAAACCGCAATCAAATATGCACAGGAACTTTAGACATGTGCATCTGTTTCTGAATATACAACGCACGTGGGAAAGGAGATCTCAATCAGCTCCAACACACACACACTAAGCATTTACCACCAAGTTGAATAACATACACTAGTATGCATTTCTACACAAGTCTTCAATATTGATATGAGCAATAGTGCATTTACTGTATTTTACTAGACTCTCTAATTCTATATCATGTACCCCACCTTTTCCTTACACCTCCTCTATCCAATTCCACGTAAGTTAGCGTGGATGGGATTCCCTGTTTGTAATCCCCCTCTTATTCTTTTTCTTACATCGATGTGTAGATCAGTAAGCAACATGTGACGAGAGAATCAACGTGGCACATTTTTATGGTGTTTTGGTTGTAGCTTAATCATGTCTGTGTTACGAGAGGGGAAGTGGGAGAATGAGAATGACCATCTGACTAGCAAAAATGAACACTATTAATTAAAGCATGAAATATTAAACTCCTCTCGCAACAAATCAGGTTCTTATATTACTAGGTGTAGAGTCAAACACGTAGTAAACAAAAATAACACCAATTATTAACACTAAGAAGTAGGACAAACACAATACAATCAATGAAAATCAAATCAGGTATTCCCGTACTGCATACCTCAAAGAACATAATTAATTACTCACTCAACACTTGGTATATGCACAGAATAAATATATATAAATTATAAGAATAACTGGTGAGCCACTGAATACTCATTTAGCAGAGAATATGCCCCAAACAATCACAGTAAGAAATAACACTGGCGAATCACACTATGATATGACACACCAATAATAATATTAATCACACAATATCAATAATCAATTACACTACTAATATTGATGAAAATTCACTTAACTACACTAAAATTATAATGATGAGAATTCACTTAATTATGCAACGACTATAAGTTCTGAGTGATGACAGAAATAACACCTTACTTTAAAATGTATTTACTCACGTATATAAACCTATATTGACCATGTTCCTCTGGTTGCCTGCTGGTACCTGTGATCCTGACGTAAATTTACGGGTCCGGGACGAACCCCCCCCCCCCTCCCCCAAATGTCTCTTTGGTCCCTGGGTATGGAAGGGAATTCACGTGTCCACGACGAGGAAGACCCTCTCACCGGGCCTCTCACTACGCCGACGCGGGAAATTCGCTAGGCTACATATTAAATAATAATGAAACAAAATAAAGACAAATCGGGCTTACATTACACCTGTTAGAAAGAGTGCTGTGGTGTAGGTGCTTAATTAAGGTTGTTTTATGTATCAGATGCACACAACACACTTTCTATGTATAGTGGTTCTCACATCTGACCCATTGTATAATTATTATGTCTTTCTTTTTCCCCGTCAGTCTACTGCCAAGCACCAATCAAGCAGTATACTAAACTGGAAGGCAACTATTTCCTGCAAACAAATCAGTGTAACAGATCCTTTACTCGTGTGCTTAGAGAACAAATATCTCGCCAGTTAGCATGCTCACAACAGATAACCACCACAATATAAAAACATCCACTTTTCTTATTACAAAATGCATTAACTTTTCTCCCCTGTATCTCAATTTGCATATGAATAGCAAAATTGTCATGGCACAGTACCCAGCGTGAATAATAATAATCTCAACCCGTAAAAGTTCTCTTGGATGGTGAACTTCAGAATCGCACACCTCTCTTCGCCCTTGGATACTCATTACGAAAGGAATATTTGCACTGTGTTGATTCTGTCCTCTCTGTGTAAATCTGTTCATCCCGTGTCTCTCTCCCCGAGAAGTGACAAAACGTTGACATTAACAAAAATATACCCGGGGCTGCTCGGCAAGACAGCTTGAGGAACTTCAACAACATAAATTTACCATAACGGTAACTTTATAGGAGTGTGTATTAATTTGTGCCTTAATTTCTGGAAAAATAATTTAAATGCACGTATTCATCACAATTTTTTTATTCCTTGTTACAAAACCAAGTATACATTCATAGCACAATTGGAAAGAAGGTAGTGTCAGGAAATGTTAGGTAGCTTCATACATTCTAGCGAGAAATATGTACAGCGAAGTACAAAAATCTAATCCTATTTTATAATGAATGAGTAAAGAACAATCTAATATTAACTTTCGGAGACAATAAACATATCTAAAGCTCCATCACTACTGCTGTCATATACTACTTAATTGTTATTTATGCATTTATTGCAAAAAGAAAAATACATTCTACCGAGCACGGCCATAGAGAATATGTAGATTACTAGAGTTATAACTGGGCAACTTATTCCCTAAGTGTTATGTGCACTGACAAAATATATATAATTATGATCCAGTAATTAACACACACTACGAGCAAATCCTGGTCAACCAAAATATTATCACGCTTTTCGGGCTACTCATTCAGTACATCATACTGATTTTTCAGGGCCACAAGTTTTGTAAACTACTCCTGGAAAAGAAAGATGGAAACTTGAGTACATTCTCTACTAATGACGATCGTTTATCTCTTAGTTCTTAGAGTCTGAGCTGACTAGTATATAATTTGACTAGACTTCAAGAGAATTAATATCAACATATATTTTCTCATATGGCATACAGAATTGTCATGTATTTCAAGTAAATCATGAAAGATATAAAATGTTGTTGGGGTAATCTCTATATTTACTGAAATTTGGACCTTCTTAATAATTACTACAGGACCGTCATCTGGTGGTAGTCAGAAGAGGCAGGAAGTTGTAACGTTGTTCAAGTAAAGACGAGTACACAAGGTAAAAAAAAATATCGAGCAGGAGGGGTCTGACGGTTCTGTAAATGGTCAGCACTTCTCTTGATGCCCGGGGAATAAACAAGCCATTTTTCAAAATCTGAGGTGTCAGAATGTTTCAAACGAGAATTGTACATCATACCAGTTATAAAAAGCTGCTTATACGGGGAGACAGTTGTACTTTTATTTAAGCTGAACGGAAGCTGACACTATACTAACTTAATATTTATTATACTATTCGTGATGACTTAATTTATTGTGCATCTTTACTGTCTTACTTTTTCTCAGTATATACAATGAACGTTCGGTTTAAGTGAGTCGTAATATTCAATCAGTGAAATAGGTAATTACGCCTCTCCTATTCTGAACTTCTATACATAACTAAACAGGGCTTGAACGGCTGTGACGGAAAATACTGTGTTGAAATAGATAATACTGACAGCATCACTTACATGGATAAATCAAAACAGTTGCTGAATTTGAGGTTTAGGTAAATGGAAAGGACAATGTTACTGAAACCTCGCTCGCCTCCTTTCATAAAAAAAAAAAAAAAAAAAAAAAAAAAAAAAAAAAAAAAAAAAAAAAGTTAAGCCTCATACCACTTTGCGTGTATTTTTTTAACACAACAATTGTATTCTTCAGATCTCATTCACAATATCAGGTTCAGCAACTGACACACGTTGGATGTTACCCTGTACGATGTATTACTTATGTCATTGCACTTAAAACTATGAATGTGTATTATGGGTCATTGATTAACATGTACAAAAGTTTTAACCATATGACATTACACCTACTTCTTGCACTTATTGTTGGATTATTTATAGTAATGACTTCTTACAGAAAATATAACTTACAAGTACACATTATTCCAACAGAAGCTGTACATTCTCTTGACTGTTAAAATATTCCTCTTAAGTATTATTGTACTGTATATTAGTGAAAGACTGTGACATCCTTGGGAGACACCTGATTATCCCCCTGAAAGACTAGGAGCCATATCAAGACATCTTTCCAACTACAACGTTTTATTGTACCTTCGACAGCAAATGTCATGTCTCTTTTTCCTCCCCACCAAGCAGTTTCAAAGTCAGTCTAGTGAATCACAAGCAACTTACAAGGTTAACTCTTTAATTTTCCCACAGCTGAGGCATTCAGTGTTATAACTGCTTTATTTCCTCAAGACTGGATTTTAAGGATCATGGAAAGAGGAATTCGAGAAAGGATGCAACCTTTGCTGTCGATAATACGTCCTTCACCTTTCATCCTTCGCTCAAGGTTCAGATTTTCGCCAATAAGTGGATGTTCTCCACCCAACTGAGCTGAAAAGGGGGCAGTCTTAAATGGCTGAAGTTGGAGCTACAGATTCCCTCGAACTATACTAAGGAACAGGTCACTTCAGTATTGTGGAGCAGGAGTAACTCTCCAGTTTACTGACAAAGGAGTATCCTCTTAATATGGGAAAAGAATGAACCTTAATTTGGCCAGAGGATGGAGGAAAATTGTGCTAGTTTGAAACCCGTCTCATCCCACGTCACGCTGATTAGGCTTCACTCATGATTAACCACAAACTTCTTTCTCTTCACGTCGAAATCTCAAATACATGTTGATGCTAGCCTGAATGGTGACTGGTTAACTAAATAATGTAATGAGGAGATCCTATCCAGTGTGACGCAGGCTTTGTATAGCTGGTATGTGGCTTTGCCTGGGGCAGCTCGATCCGACGGTGGTCTGTGACTTCATCTTGACCTACTGTAAACCGGCTGACCGCTGTTATCGAATCCATTGTCAAGGGACGTGAAGGAAGGACAAATAATTGATCAGACACATAAGTAGAGTTTACAGCATCGATCCTTTCATGTCAAAAACACGTTAACTCGAATTTCATTTTACGTGAAAGTACGGTATAGCTGAAGCCACTGAACCAATACAGATTCCAATTCTCCATCTCTTTATTTGAGGAACACTTCAGCTGCGTTTCATAATTATTACAAAAGTTTAGGAAATGCACCCAATAGTAATTTGAAGGGGTAGTAAAGTGTTGGCAAATCTAAAGCAGCTGATTTCTCCAAACAAAATTAAGCAACAAACAATACCCCATTATTTTTGTTCATTTGGTCCTGCTTCCTGGCATACTATTTGAAGGAATCAAGGCTCTCCAATGTACCAATAGTGTACTACCCCATTAACAACCATTCCACGCGGTGCCAAGGGTTACATGAGTAGCCTATGTGGCCTTCAACACCTTACTTACTATAACACGAACATCCCCGAAAGACTGGTAGTGGTGGACTGAACTAAACCTAAAGTGAGATCAGTCGTGAGTACCTTATGTTAACAACGACAACCATCCTTAAGTCCCTCCTTAACTACTCTTAAACCCCCTTATCCATATTGATATTCATACTCTCCTCCTCCTCCTCCTTCATTTTTTGTCCATTTCTCCTACGGTACTATTCCTCTTCCTGTTAGTCTCTTTCTCCTCCTCCTCTTAGTATTTTTTGTTCTTTGTCTCCTCTTATATTTTATTTCTTCTTCGTCTCCTCCTTCTTCTCTTCACCTTTGCCTCTTTCTCTTTTATTTTTATTTCTTCTCTTAATCTTCATTTTGTTCTCTTCCTCTTCCTTCTCCTTGTATACTTCGTGTCCTCCTGCTCCTCTATTTTTTTCTTTATTGCTATTTGGAGATCGCTTCTCTCTCTCTCTCTCTCTCTCTCTCTCTCTCTCTCTCTCTCTCTCTCTCTCTCTCTCTCAATGCAATATACGGGTAAGGGCGCAACAAGTGAGTGTGAGGAGCGTAGCAGCCAACCAACACGACACTTTGGAATTAACACCTCCTCTTGACCTCACCTTGCATACCCTCCTTGCCTTCAACACACCCTGCAATCAAACCAAGAAGAAGGAAGGATTAGAAGAGACGGCTATGAAAGAATAGTGTCGAAATGGGTATAGGGTAGGACAGGATAGTGGTTAGGGTACACTTGGAATGGAGTTATATGGACGAGGTACTGAAGGAGAGAGTACTGAGGTCTGCATTTCATTATAACATTACATGATCTATACAGTACATGATCTATACATGTCCTATACTGTAATCATTGGAGAATTTTTTCCAAATAGTCTACGAATATTATGTGATGTGTTGCAATTCCTTTATATTGAGTGTGCGAAATGAATGCAAAGAGTGAAGGCCAATAATGACAAAAACCAGTAGAAATATAAAATGATATAAAGTTCAGTAAAAAAGCAAAATATTTTCGGAAATATCCAACGAAATATTAGAAGGAAACATTTCCATTTGATGACAACATTTCGATCACACGATAAAATTTGTGTGATGGGAATGTTGTCAACAATAAAGTAATGTTGTCATCCTCACATGGTGTAGGCCTACTTGTTTACATTCTGTCGCCATCACACTCCGTCTAACATTTTATTAAACTGGCTTTCATCAGCATTAATAGATCCTTATTACGATCATAAGATACGAACTAAACTTTATCTCAGCTTAACACACACACACACTAAAGCCCCTTCCACACGAGAGTTAAATAAACTGCGGGCAGACACTGTTACCAATTTTGTGGATGGGTTCCGGGCACAAGTGGCCAATGGCTGTCAGAGACTGTTTGATCTGGTAACAATGGTAAATAGCGAGATAATTTCACCCAGGTGCCCGTGGCCGCCGTCTTTGTGCCTCTCGTGTGGAAGGGGCTTTACACAAAACTTACTTTGGTATTATCCAGCTGGAATTGATCAGCCATATTTCTCAACTTCTTCCCTACGACAATCCAGGTTCGACTCTCACCTCCCTGTCTCCTCTCTTCCTCACCATCTCCCTTCTCTCTTCCTGCTGCCTTCCCATCGCACAGGTGTCGTGGATGAGGACAGGGGCGTGACCAGTCAAAGAGGTAAAGGTAATCACTGGAAAGTCGACTAATCGCCACCACACTGTCCACCATTTCCTTCCCGCCAATATGGTGTCGACGAAACGCCTGCACACTGTCGACCTCCTTCCCGTCAAACTGAGTAACTCTGAATGTGGGAATGTGGGCGGATGTAACTGGTGCATCTTGGGTTGAGTTAAATGTCAGGAAGGACGAGCTGGATGTATGGGAGGGCGTGGGTAGTTTGTGGGAAGATGTAAGAGGAGTGTGGGAATATAAGGCTTGTGAATGGAAAGCCGTGCTGATTGGGTGAGAGTCATTAGACGGTGTGTTGACAGTAAGGGAGGACGTGGACGGTATGTGGAGGGATACGGATGGTGTGGGTGTGGATGCTGGTGTGCTGTCATGGGCGTGATGTGGGTGGAGGGTCATGGGAGGGAGAGTTGGTGGAGTGTTGCTCAGTACTACATCAGGCCAAGATTCTACACCTGGAATCAAGAAAATAGAAAAGAAAAAAAATTAGTTGATAAGAGTTCACATGATATTACGGGACTGGTAAAAGTCACAAATTTTAAGTTTAAACTGAATCCTCCAAATAGTGCCACAAAACGGAAACTATACTGAGGGAGTCCGTTTGGAGGAATCAGCTGTACTCAACCTTAGGTTCCTAAAAAATATATATATATATTAATGAAAAAATTATTCATTTACACAAATGATTAGTTAACAAACTCAAGAAAAATATATAAGTAATCACAATGAACTCTCCCAGACTAAAAAAAACAAACTACTGGGAAATTTAAAACGTTTACGGGAAAGGCAGATTATCATAAAGTATTGAATTTGTAAAATATAGTGTACTCACTCTGAAAGTTTGACTCAAACACCAGTCCTATTCCTTGATTATACGATTTCATTATGTGAAAACCTTAAAATATTTACTATTTTCATAAAAATAAACTTTTTTTTTTTTTCCTCACAAACTTTATTTTGAGTAGGCACATTCCAGAGACGTCCAAGCATGACCAATGCATTCCCTCAAACCTACATCTACGGAATAGGTTGTTTTGTGGTCGGAAGAAAAGCCAACACGCGAATATTCATAAGGATACTCATGCATGTAGCCTATACACGGACACACAAGTACACAGTGGAGGGATTCATCTCATATAATTATATGACCAGGTTTGCCAACAGTTTCATTCCCTGGTTACCATAAATTATCACAAATTAATGAATTGTGAACGATGGTTAGGAATTATTACAGCTTTCTATTTTTTGACGGGTTATCACAAATAGAAACTGGTTCCCAAAGATTGTCATGAATCATCGATGGTAAGTTGTAGCTGAAGATCCTTCAATCTAACGTTGAGTACTGCTACAACGAGAACCAGAATGCTTGCATGACTAGACCCCTTCTCATCCAGGTACAGTACCAATCCCCTTCCTTAACACTGACCTCTCTTCCTCCTGCCTCACCTTATCAGTGGGTCGCCAGCGGTAGCATAAGCTTTGTCACTGGTACTTATGGATGGTCAAATATTTTCGTTGGTAATACAAGGTTGCCACAGTTTGTCACAGATGAACAAACACACTTTGTTTGCCAAGATATCTCGGGTTATTTCTCATCGGATGGCAGTGTTCTCCATTACATCTCATAATTATAGTGTCACTGCTGTCTATAATTTTCATGTAATGTTGGCTCTAATTCTCATACGATGTCACTGTCGGTTAAATTCTCATGGGATATCACTGTTCTCTGGACCTTTTAGTGTGTCACTGTTGGCTCTGTTTCTACAAGGGATATCACTCTTGGTAATTATTAACGATTAAATAGCTAGAGACCGACGATTTATAACCATTTTTATGATAGACTTTACTCCCAGGTAGTCAGCCCAAATTCTGATTAGATAGGGTTGGATTATTTAGACTTAGAACAACCCGTAATTATTGATGATTTAATAAGTTCCTCATTTATAAAATTTGCCGTTAACATACATTTTATAAGCTACCACGAAATTCCCTTCTTCCAACGGGGCCTTTGTAGTTGTACACAGATTTCTGGTATCTCTGCCATAAATAGCCTTGAGCACCACTTATATAATACTAGAAAAATTATACGACCTGTTAGCGTTGTATTATGATACAAGCTAGTTTTCATTCAAAGGTAAAACTTAACAACAATACTTCAAACCACCGTCATAATTATAGTACTACAACATCTCTAATCTCTAATTATGTACAAAGGATGGATAAAATTATGGCATCTACTGTGGACAATGAGAAGGTAAAATTATGTTACCATTGAGATATTTTTAGTTTGTACTTCATTCCGGGATTGACAAAATATTCATATGGAATGAGAGCATTTGAAATTAATATCTTCAACCAAACAGCAATAGAATAATAAAATTTGATGCTGTTTAAAATGTTAAAAATTCCACCGTTACCGGACATTTTGCATAGTCATAGTCACGATGGTTGCAATCTCACTTACACCAGGGACGTGTTAAAAGTTATTATGGATTACCATATTTTGCATATCCACTGATCATAAGAAGAAGTGACAACGTGGAAATCAAAGCTAGAACACGCTCCTCTTACAGAAGACCTTTAGAGTTGGCCAAGTTATTAGCACGGGTTCAGATACAGCATTGTTGATGAATAGAAAAAGTATGAGTGTTTATAATTGTTACACACTCTTAAAAATTCTATAATTGGTTGGGTGACTAAAAAGAGATGAGCTTACAATAGGAACCAAAAAGGATCCAATCGACTCTATGTAATTTCCTTATTTCATAATTATTTATATTAGATTAGTATAAACAAAGGGACTTCCAAATGACTGACCAGCATTACTGAGAAAACAAATCCAGTGTGGCACAAGAGTGCGACAACTTGGATTTACACAATGAGCTTCGGCCATGTCACAATATTGCACACACGGCACTGCACCCACGTGTAGTAGTCTGATCATGACTTGACACTCGCTCCGAGACTCCTTTGTCGGTGGAGGCACACGTAACACTAGTGAACTGAAAGGAGAAGTCTGCCATGACTCACCACACCAAACCCACCACCAAGGAAGTGAGGAGGGGCACAGAGGGGGTGACGTGCGCGCGCCGATTCTCTCCTTCCTCCCCCGATCCCTTTCTCCCGACAGGTATAATTTAGGCATCGCTCCTTTGCAGCCGTCCTTCATGTTTTTTCAGAGGTGACAGTCTTATAGTCAGCTTCCGGTAAAAGAGGCAGACTTCTTTGCAGTGGTGAGGTTCTTGATGATGAGACTGATTCCAGACATTATACCAAGAGGTGTAATTAGAATATTTTCCTCATGATCAACGCGGGTTTGTTGGATCTAATTTCGGTAACATTTAATGAATTTTTATAAGGAACAGGTTTGATATGCGCAAGTTTTAAAAAGGAATATGTTCATGACTTTGTGCACACAAATAGTTACAGATTTAGTTATGAAAAACAAATGCAGTATATTGTTTTTATTGAACTAACAGCTAAGTTTAAAAAACAAAGTATACCTAACCCAATCTCAACTGCTTTATTCTAAGCAAACTTAACCCAACCAAAGCTTAATATTCCGAGAAAGGGGATGGGGATGAGATAGGTTTACAGAGTTGAGCACTGGCTTGGAGAATTGCTTGGGACGAATTAGGCCTATATTGTACAGTACCTAAGGCATAGGAAAATGCAAGTCTATCATCCTTGGGAAAGTGGCGTGAGATTGAAGTTTGTTAATAGGAGTAAACTCGCAAAAATATTATTATTGTATTTAACACAAAGCGCTATTTGCACAGGTAAAGTACAACCAATACATATCTACAGAAATACTAAAGGTTGAAAAATATAAGAACTTCAATCCAATACGGCTACAGCCCCAGGGAATTGTTGTTGTTGTTATAATTATCTGGAGCAACCGATTCCTCCAAACTATTCCTAGCAACGGATCACCATTATTTTTGTCAATCTGGTCCTGTTTCCTGGAATACTTTGGAGGAATCAAGACACTCTAGTTTTACCAAAAGTGTACTACCACCTTAGGACATTTTAGGCGCCCCTTCGGTTCCCCAGCCACTCCTTGTTACATCTTCAACTGTCTTCCTTTCCATCTGTTTCCTTCATGTTTGGCCTGTTGTCTCTCCCATCTCCTTCTTCCTCGTTCTATACTATAAGGTCATCTACTGTAGGCCTACGGTGCTCTCCTATCTTCTTTTTAAATTTGAATATCTGTTAACCTATAGTTCAAACTTCCCTACGATAATCCAAATACTGTTCATCATAAAACATAACACCACACTTAGGCTTCTTAAATGGAAGGTATATAAAGCTCGAGTCGTGATTATAGTATTAGGCATTGCGATATCATAATTATGTTTGCATATTCCCTGCCTTTTATTAATACCATATATGTAAGTCTCGGACAGAAATAGAGAGAATTATATGGATAGTTACATTCTTGCCACACGGATAAATATCATAGATGGCCTTGAAATATTCGTTTTCTATCATTTACCTTTCATTAAAAGTGTATCTAGGTTGCCCGAAAGGCAAACTAAAGGATGATGATAATTTTATAAAAATTATTTAACTTTCAGGAAACTGCAGCTTTTGTTCCAAGTCACCAAACCTTATGGTTAATAATTGACATTGTCATTCTCCATTTTCACTGCCCATATTATCACGTCAAATATCCTCACTCCAAGCGTCTTTTCGGACCTTAGCCACTCTTTTGCAATACTACAGTGTCCCTCATTCTTTCTCATTCCCTTCTACTTCTTTCGTACTTGCTGTTCCTCATTTCTATCCTATTCATGCAGCAGGGTCGATCGGCCTAGAGCGCTCTTATTTTTCTCTTTCTCTCTTTAGTTCAAATATTACTCTCAACAGTCTTGAGTAGATAGCATCTCCTATCGGGGGACAGATTTAGCCATATATATCCAATAATGTCATTTCTCATTTTCATCATTAATAACCATTATGAGATTGCGTCTTCAATTCACTTTTAGAAAACTTGTATACTAATGGCATTCATAGATACAAAGCTGGCAACAAGACTCATAAACCCGAGTAAAATCAATAATTTGAGCGAATGAGAGGGTGAGGAATGCAGTGTGGGGACGAGGTGGAATGAGAGCTGAGTACCCGTTTGCTCTTGGGATTGGGTGTGGAGAAGTGTTGAAAAAATTACTGCAATAACAGACCTGTGATGTTTCCTATGGACGTTATCAAGCAACGTCATACAATACTTTTACCAATCTTTGGATTAGAGATCTCATACCATCATTTAATATTATTTAACTCTGTCCCATATTACCTCTAAATGCTTTCTTTGTTATGCTTGTGAAAGTGGTAACCCAAATATTAGATATCACTTCATTTCATGGTGTAATAAATTGCTATCTAATGTTTATACTCTGTAGTCAAGATTTGGTGACAGACCAACAAGCAAAGTTTCTGCTGGCTAAGAATATAATGATTCTATTCACACAGATTATGTTGAAGAGAGAAAGGGAATAATGACACAAGTTTTTACTATTATAAGAGAACTGAAAGAAATGAAGCGCACCAAAACATAACGTACACAATAATACACATTGTTATCACTGACCTAATCGTTCTCTCTTCTTCCACAGGTAGGCTGAAGAAGATCGCGAAGGGAAGACGTAAGTGGAAAGAAGCCTCTGGTGGTTGAATTGTAGGGCTTGTAACTCCTCTAACAAATGCCTGGACACAGACTACTTTAGGCTACTGGTAGTGGATATGTTTTGCATTTTAGTTTGGAGGAATCAGTTAGCCCTCCAATCTGACCACAAGAGACTACTCCCTGGGCAAAGAAGAGGGTGATGATGTAAATACAGTTAAAGATCCGTATCTCATTTACTGTTATAGGATAAGTAGAGATAAAATACTTCATACAGCTACGATATATGTGAGACAATTACCGTAATACTATAGTACTGTACTGGTGAATCATTCTGAGATAGTCTTGGAGATTTAATGTTTCCACTTAAGGGGGAAGTATAGCGTTGGTATAATATATGGAGCAACCGATTCCTTCAAACTACTCCCACCAACAGACCGCATTATATTTATTTATCTGGGCCAGTTTCTTGGCATAGTTAGTATAGGAATGAAGGTACTCGAATGTACCAAAAGTGAATTATTACCTCCTTAACTGGAAGATGTAGTTAGTGAAGCAGCCAATACAAATGATCATAACCAGGCTTCATTACTGTACTAAGAGATTAACTACGATTCATACCTCTCACGTCTAAATAATTATCTAATCAGACAGATGTGTTTTAGGTGAATCTGCGAACATGGTAAAGTTATATAATTATTTACAAGTGGATCAGTGGGTTATCTATCTCTCCGTGTGGTGGTTATGTAGGGTTTCAGGGGAAATTCTCTTGTTATTGATTTGGGAGGTCTCTGATTCCTCTAAACTATATATGTCACTAAACAAATTCCCTATTAATATACCATTGAGTTTGTCTGTTTTCTGGCATGGATAGGAGGAATCAGTAGCCTCCCAATTTACCATAAACAAAATCTCAATGAAATAATTATTAACTTTGTAATACATGACCCCGAGAATATTAGTATCATAGATTCTATAGTGTTGATGGCGACTATACCCTGCACAATGTAATGCACAGCAACAGATTCCTCGTGAAAACGTTGCATGCATGTGTACCAATTTGTATCTTGTTAAGTGCTGCCGTCTAAGGAAACACACACACACACACACACACATTTTCAAAATAATATATATGCTTCCTGTTTGGATTTTTCTTTAATTTTTCATTTTTAATTGAACTCTATAAATCGTATGGATTATTTTCTTCCTTGATGCTATGATGCTATACACAACCTTAGTCAGATATCTTATCTTTATATCTAGGAGATAATACACTTTCGGTACATTGAAGTGACTTGATTCCTCCAAAGTATGCCAGGAAACAGGGCTAAGTTAACAAAAATAGTGGTGGCCTGTTTGCTTGGAATAGTTTGGAGGAATCAGTTGCTCCAGATTTACAACACTGTATTTCCACCCCCTCAGTTGGTGCTTCTATATTTATACTCCACGTCACCCCTTAATTAAGAATACTTATTTTCCTTTACCCAGAATTGCGTCATGGCATTTCTGTCACAATCACGAAACATTCAAGAAGTTATATAGTTTTATCTCCCTTGTTGTTCATGCTTGAGTGTATAGAATGAAGACGATCAGGGATGTTAGAGGGTCGAACATGTGGTTAATCAGTGCAATAAATTAACCCTCAAACGATAAGTATAAAACTAAGATTGTTGATGAAGAAAGATATCAGGGTATAGGCAAAATTATATAAACTTTAATTTCATGCATAGAAGCCTTTGGAATTTGCACTCGAGAACCTATATAGAACCATAGACAGATAAAGGGTAATAATCAATTACATATACAGTATAGAATCATATATTTTGTAGAAAATTTATACATTTCTTATCCATACACCCTCGTTTGACATAGAGAACTACCTTTCGTACCAGCAAACAAGCTAAGCATGAGGACCAAGATGAAATATACACGTTTTGAAATCATGAAGGCGAAGTCCAAGATCAGCTGACCGTGGGAGCGAGGCAGGTGGTGATAAAGGTATTGAGGCAGGTGGTGAGGCAGGGTAGGAGCCACAGGTAGGCTGAGAGGGGAGACTGGATGATGGGCCTCGCTGATGATGATGTGTCAGGCAGAGCGTCGTGATGCAACCCGGCAGAATTCTCACCTGGGAATATTTGGAGAAGTGATTGATGTTGACTGATTAAACCTGACTGATAAATGTTGACTGATTGATGTTGACTGAGGCAGGGTGATACTATAGAAGAGATTGATTGTTGTCTAATATAGATAACATTATTCATTATACAGTATTAGCTTTATGATTATTATATGGTTTCACGTGTGTGTGTGTGTGTGTGTGTGTGTGTGTGTGTGTGTGTGTGTTGCAAAGACTAATTGAGGACTGTTGAGTGGACGGCATATAATTATGTATAAGTGATGCATGGGGAAATGAAACTAGGCTACCTCGTGTGAACCGCGTTTTTTAATCTGATAAGATAAGATATACTCTATTTTCTGTTTATCCAATTCTGAAGTAGTGATTAAGGAGTATGAATGAAAGATTAAGCTGTAGAGGAAGGAATTCGAGTATTTGAATAATGAAGCGAGTTACTGTCTATGTATTTACCTACATTGAGGCGACAGAGTAAACAAATAAATGTGTGTGTTTGAGTGATGAAGCGAGATACTGTGTTTGTGTGTTTCCCTACTATGAGGCGACAGGGTAAATAAATAAATGTGTGTGTTTGAGTGATGGAAAGAGTTACTGTGTGTGTATTTACATGTTATGAGGCGACAGGGTAAACAAATGAGTGTATGAATATTTAATTGAGTGACGATGCGAGTTACTGCATGTGTTTGTATATAAATATAGTACCTGCTATGACGTGGACGGTGATTGAGGCGCTTGTGTAGTTATGGTACCAGCAGGAGTAGATACCGGAGTCTTTGGGGGAGGAGTTGGTCACGTAGAGTCTGGTAGCCACTGTGCCTCCAGCAGCGTCCGTCTTCACGCTGTATAGGGGCCAAAAAAAAAGTAATTAAAATCTTGTACATACCTTTCCATCTGAAGGGGTTGTTATTATTATTCTGCTGTAGCTGGTAGATTTAGATGATTGCCGTTTCGTCTAGACTATGCCAGGACACAAAGAACATCTGTAAGGTTAAGGGATTTGCTACTGATTACTCTAAACTGTCTGTCAGGGAACAAGCCCTATTTGTACACGTGTTGGGGACCGATCTGATACCGATTACTCCGAACTAAGCCAGGAAGAATAGAGTAACTCATAAATATAACTAGCCAGGGCATTTGTTTTGTATTATAGTTTGGATGATTCTGTAGCACTCCAAATTGTCCACATTTGATTAACCCCTTAACGTGATGAAAATACAGTCATTAATATCCACTGACATGCATTTAATGGATACATATTATAGCCCAAATTTTAACATGATGACATGGCAGCTTTAGCAAAGTTAATGTATATTTTAAGTATATTTTAGTGTTCATAATTAATAGACATTCACTTGGTTCTTCCCTTACATACAGCCATTATTTTCAAACGTGTTGAAAATTTCTCGGCTCCCTCATTTCTTGGCTTATTCCACAGCAATGCAATCAAAGACAAATGATTTGTACAAGTAAGTATTATCTGCAACTTATAAACTCTGGAATGTACTCATTAATGTTTATCTACGGTAATCCTACTTGGAAGGGATGGAAAAATGACTCATTATAGTCTCACGCAAAACCTAACTCTGATATATCCATTATCGTTAGACACATTCAAACCACAGCAACCGACTGACTACATGCCTGTGTATTTGAGGGACAATTGGAGTTTATACACTGCAACCTTGTATTAAAATGGGTTATGGTATTTTGGCGTGTTGCGATAGCTCAATTCGTGTTTGAATCATGAATGCATGGTTGATATTAGTTTGTTATCAGTACCTGGTGAATACGCTTTGCCTACATTTTGTATGATTTATTTGGTATATAAGTATTATAGAAACGTGTTTACATTAATTTACTGTTACTATTATGCACTCGCAAAAATAGGAATCGGATCCCTTTCTCTATGATAAAATATGGTTTACAGTACGAAGCATTTTGAGTGATAATTTTGTATTTATAGAGTGGGTTGGTTCGCTTACAAACATCAGTGCCATGGGGTGGGGGTTACTAGTTGGGCCAATGTACAGTACGTAGATTAGAGTTAGTTAATTTTCATGCAACAATAATAATCCCATATGTGCATTGCAAGGGTATTTCACTGTGATGCATCATTGTCTGTCGAACACTATGTACAATTATGAATCAATTAGCTCAGATAGGCGTGGTTAAGTATCAACAAATTTGAACCGTTTATGAACATGACGGAAGGAAATTAATTTGACTCTCCAAAAAATTGTCGAAATAGGAAATACCAAACAAAATTGAATACAAGTGATTATGAACCTGATTGAAAAAATTATATTGCTGTCTCTGAAAATTTTATAAAAAGAATTGCTAATATATGAAAATAATGTGAATAGAATATTGCATTGGAAATGTTAGGACAATGATTATCATGACTTTAGCAATGGCAGGAAGGGACGCGACAGGTTATGACACTATCTGAAGAGAAAATATCTATAATGTGATGATAATATGTATAATGTTTACATTATGGATCTGCAAAATGTTTCATCAGCAACTTTATAGAAGGAACCCTATTTATATAATTATAAATGCATGCAGAATTAGCCAGAAGTGAAACAACACCTTTTCCATTCACTTCCTTTGTATTTTAGTTGTGTGTCGTAGTTTCTTTACAAAACACAAAATACGGTTGGACAGTAGCGGTAAAATAATTTTCGTTTAGGTTATTAGTTGATAATCCTTTCTTATAATAAATCTTCACCTCTGGAAGAACAATGAAGGATGAAACAATAATGATTGTATCATATTTAATAATCATATATCATTATATAATCATTATATATACACAGTATATCGTATATAATCATTATATATATAATGGTCTTAACAACGACAACCTTCCTCACCTGATGAAGTAGCATGGAAAACGAAAATAAAGTCTGCAAGAGTAAAGCTGCATGAACAAAACTGATGGAAGAAAATGAATGACGGATAAAAAATGGTTAACGTTATCTTCACACAAAGTTGGCTGCTCTGATAACCTCCTCCCACCCAGAGACACTGAAAAACGAGGAGAAACTAATTATGTTGGTGTGGTAAGGGTTACTGACCTGACACCAACCCCTGGAGATGATGACGAACAAAGAAAAGTGGAATTGTTGTAGCGTGATTACCGAGTTGACTGACCTAGTGATGACGTCCCTGGAGATGCATGCTGATTGACGAAGGAAAGTGATAATACCAACGTGATATATGAGTATGTGTCAGAGTTGGTGAAGCTCCATGCATGGAGATGCTGAAGAATGAAGGAAAACGATGGAAAGTGCTAAAGTTCTTGTGATACTGGGTTAGTTGAATGTGTTGGAGAGCGAAAAAAAAAAATAATAATGTTGATGTGGAAGGAGTGACTAACCAGGCGACGCCACTGAAAGATTTGAAAACCGAAGGGAAAAAATAAAACTACATCATGATAACTGTGTGGAAGAATTGACTGACCTGATTCCGCCCCTGGATGTGTTGAAGGCGAGGATTGTAGTGCCGCGCCTCCAGGTCACTTGTCTAGGAGGGAAGGGCACTCGGTCGATGATGCACTGCAGTTCTATCATGCTGCCGCTGTTGTAGTGCTTCTCCTCCACCACACTCCCGCCTCTCTCCTCCACCACCCGCGCCCGAGGTTCTGTAAACATTGGCCCACACAAGCTGTACAGTCATGCACAGAAATGTCCTTCCTCTCCCATCCTGCCTTCCTCTCAGATACTCGTAACAATTACCGGTGATGCACTATAAGTTTTGTGTTTTCTATAGCCACTCATTATTGGTATCTGATCTTTAAAGCAAACATGTGGCACATAAAAATTTCCCACATGTAATATCTACTGCGTGATTTTATAGGGATAAACATTATTCCCGATGTGTGTTCAATTCATTGATCGTTGAAACCCTAATCGTGTTCTATATTGAAAAAGTGAAATAGTAAGACAGTATGCATGATTAAAATTATATATTCAAAACTATTATCACCTTGTATATAATAAAGGCGTCTGTACTGCAATGTTGTGTTAAAAAATATATTCCTAATTACTGGCAGGTTATAAAAAAGCTTATCTGCAAGTGTACAGTAAATGATCAATTTTTCCACCACATTTCGGTCGACTACAAGGAAACAGTAAACTTTTTTCTGGACGCTTTGATATTCATTCGTCAACATTTTCATAACGGTTCAAGGAACTGGAGGTTTGTCTGTAAAAATGTTCGACTTGTAAATATAAAATAAGTACTGCATGATTTTACTCTCTCTCTCTCTCTCTCACACACACACACACACACACACACACACACACACACACACACACACACACACACACACACACACACACACACACACAAACACAAACACAAACACAAAAACTCACACACACACACACACACACACACACACACACACACACACACACAAAAAAAAAAAAAAAAAAAAAAAAAAAAAAAAAACTCGGGACTGTAGGTAGGCACTACGCCTGTTGTTGGGCTGAGGCCGCGAGATTTCTGAGTGAAGCTTTGAGGTGTTGGGTGCTTCCTCTCTGTCCCACCAGATGACGACACCTTATTTATGCACGTCAAGGTTTGGAGAGAGTAACTGTGTCCGAGGGAAGGATTGATTTTTTGTTATTAGGCGCCGCAACAGCGATGTCATATGGCGGCAGAGGAGGAAAGTGATTGAGTGGTGGGTCAGTAAGCACAAAATGTAACAGATAAAAAAAAAGGACAGTTAAAGAAGTGAAAGCTCCATTTAGTCGCCTTTTACGACAAGCAGGGATACTGGGGAGGTATTCGTACCCCCTACCCACCCCAGGGGAAGGTGCAAGGGAAGGAGACCCAGCCAATGAGTCACTGAAATCCAACAGACCATACTGTATATATTTCATTCTACTGCATCTCTCTTCTCTGCTCAAGCAAGATCAAGCCTAAAAAATGAAAAAGAATGCCTCGAAAACCAAGACAAGTTGTTAAATTGAGTACCGAAATCGACATGAAAAGCATTGTAAAGAAAAATTAGTCATCCTTTACACAAAATGAAGGCTACCATTTACTGTGGACGAAGTGGATGCTCCTGATTACTCCAAACAGTATTACGAAACTGATTCTTTCAATATACGAGTTGTTTCTATGGCACAGTGCGACGGAATTAGTAACTTCAAATTCACCAACAGATTTATTATAACATCACTAAGGGGAGATTCTCTTGTTGATGAATTGGAAGGTCTGTGTTACCTTCAAACTATCCCAGGAAACAGACGACGTTAATGTTAATGGGATCTGTTTCCTGGCATAGTTTGGAGGAATCAGTAGCTCACCAATCAACCCTCAAAAACACGTGTCATGATCACCTTGGTAACTATGACGCTTCATCACTCACCTTCATTTCCTTATCCAGATATAAATGTGGGGACAAGAATTCATGAATTATCAAAACGTTTTTTTAATGTGTTTAACCCAGGAGAAATTTCCGTTCATTTACCCTGGCATGGAGGTCTGGGCGTCATCTGACCTCCACAAGCCATTTGCGTCCCGTTGAAATTGGTGGCCGTCTCTCAACATATTAGCCTCCACGTCATCGTCCTGGCATCGTTGTGGCACTCACTTGGGTCTCTCCTTCCCTCTTCGCTTCTCTTGCTACTTCCTCTCCTCTTCGATACCCGGTACTCTCCCTTTTTCTTTTTCTCTTTGCTACTCCTGTTCTTTCCTTTCCTTCTCTTCCTCCTCTTCCAGACACTCGCTCTTTCTTCTCCTCTTCGATACACTCGCTACTTCTTCACCTCTTTGCTACTCTCGGTGTTTTCATTTCCTCTTCGCTACTCTCTCTATTTCCTCTCCTCTTCGCTACTCTCTCTCTCTCTTTTCCTTCTCCTTCGCTACTCTGGGTCTTTCCTTCCCTCTTCGATACCCTCGCTCTTTCCTCTCTTCGCTACTCATGCTCTGTCCTCTTTTCGCTACAGTTGCTTTTTCCTTTCCTCTTCCCTTTCACGCTCTTTCCTTCCCCTTTCTCTACTCTCGCTCTTTCCTTCCCCATTCTCTACTCTCGCTCTTTCCTTCCACAGGTATGTACGGATGATAAAAGCTAACCGTATACAGCACTACGGGTCAAGCGTTTATTTACACTTGTGGCAGCGGAGAAGACTTTAGAATCTACGAGTACATTGGACACTTTTGTTTCCTCCAAATTAAGCGAAGAAGCAGACCAAACCATTTTCAGATTAGCCTGTTTCTTGATATAAAATTGGAAGAATCAGCTGCACCAATTTTGACAGCACTGTTTATTACCCCTATTAAGGGACCCTATGATGTAGTCAGAAAATTGGAGGTAAACGAATCCTTCAAAATTGGCCACGACACACCACCTACAGTATATGGAAGTAGCTTGTTTTATGGCACGGTCAGGAGGTATCAGCAGAAGCCTCCAATTTCCCCACACGATCACAGGGTCCTTAATAAGCCAGCGTTCCCAGTTCTCTCACCAATCGTACTCCTGAATCGAGCCCAAACTTTGCCTTTGATGCTTGGCCCAAACGTCACCTTGATGGGTTCCTTAATTGTGCCACTGAATCGTTCTCTAGTCGCGTCGTTGCTCCCCCTCCTCAGCTCGATTATGCTTCTTATTTTTTGCAAGGGGGATGGAAGAAGGAAAGTATAGGGAGGAATAGTGGGTGAATGTGCAAACAGAGATAGAGTGAGTATATAGGTGTCGATTATAGTTTTGCAAAGGTGTATCGTAGGGGGAAGGAAAAGAGTAATAAGGAAGGTATAGTTAGTTAGTGAGTGAGATTCTTTTGTTGGTGAATTGGAAGGTCTGTGATTCCTCCAAACTATGCCAAGAAACAGACCCCTTAGTAGTACCACTGAAGGCATCTGTTTTCTGATATGGTTAGGAGGAATCAGTATCCTTCCAATTTGCCAACAAGAGAATTTCCCCTTAAGTCATCCATCCATCCCATTTCCTCGGGGCTAAACTCATTATCCCTTCCTTCATGCTTCATTTACTCTTACATATTTTGCTGATGGCTTTTCTCCTTTGCATTATAACACGAATTTATAACTCGGTTGGTGTGAATCATGGAGATATTTTATCATGCACTGTATTTAATCTTGTCTTCCTTCTTTTGCTCTTTCTTTACAGTCTAAATTATGATCAACACACATAAAAAAATTGGTTTGGTTACCCGGGGGTAGGAAGCCCGGCTATATGTGTGTGTGTGTGTGTGTGTGTGTGTGTGTGTGTGTGTGTGTGTGTGTGTGTGTGTGTGTGTGAGCCATTATCCTGATGTTTGACGTATACAAACATATCGTTACAAGGCAATAAAAATGTGGGAATGCGACTTTTCTTTCAACTGTTTCCCCGAGTGGTTGCCGGACATTCCTTACTACAGGGAACATGAAGCAAATAATATTTACGATGTAATATTTGCGTAACTAAGTTTGTTACGAGGAAATTTAATCATCCCTTTTGCAGCGAGAAAATACATCACACAAAATACCCGCACCATCAGCTTTTCCATTCCGTTCAGTTTATCATGACTAATAAACATGATTAATTGCTCAGCTCGCCTCAAAAGTGTATTGCTTAATCTCTAATACTTTACTCCATCTACAGTTTTTTTTTCATACTTTCACTCTATCTCTATGTTCTTTATACTCCAGGATCTTCCAGGCCTATCGTGGTCTTCTTTCTTCATCATCTCTAATACTTCATTTCAAGAACAATAGATTGGGTGGGGATATATTAATAAATTAACATATTTCGAAAGATCAGAGAGAGAGAGAGAGAGAGAGAGAGAGAGAGAGAGAGAGAGAGAGAGAGAGAAAGGAAAGACACTGAAGAATAAGATTGGAGAGAGAGAGAGAGAGAGAGAGAGAGAGAGAGAGAGAGAGAGAGAGAGAGAGAAGATGAGAAAGTATGACGACAGACTCCCCCTGACACTACGACCCAATAATTATCTACATAAGGCAAAGCGTCAAGAAGGCAATTTACTATAGCGTTAGCAGATGTGTAGGTTACTGAAGCCTCTTAACTATGCAACACAACAGAACCCCTTATTTTCATGTAGTAATGTTGTCTGGTTCAAGGTAGTGTTTGGAGGATTCAGTAGACTTTCAATTTTCGCCCACATCATCACATTTCACCTTAAATATCGAGTGGAAACGGCAGTGGTGATGAAAAAAATGTATCAATAGATGGCGTGGCTGACGGGGTGACACACAAGGCGGAGTATGTCAAGGGGTGGTGGAGGAAAGGTCAAGACGGTACTGGGGCAAAGATGATGTATGTACGTACAGATGGTGCAAAAAGTTGGTCGAAGTTTTAGGACCTCTCAGAGTATCCAAAAATCTTTAGGGGATAGTATACATTTGGTACATAGGAGCGCCTTGATTTTTTCAAAGTATGCCAGGAAACAGAACCAGATTAACAAAACTAATGATGGCCTGTTACTTGGAATAGTTTGGGGGAATCAGTTGCTCCAGATTTACCAACACTATAGTAGCCCCTTAATGACGAGTAAGCGTTCTGTAAATTTCAATTATTTTCCAACCATAATCGACCAATAATCATCCTATATTCCAGTATACATGGTCTGTGCATTAAGAAAATTATGTCTTTTGGAATTCATTATCTCCTAATCATCTAAATGAAACTTAAATTTTGATATTTTCTCTCACCACTCCCGTTCTCCTACTTCCACTCCTTTTTCGTTTGGAAGGATGAAAACCACAAACAGAAACCGGACTTTGTTTGCCTTTTGTGTTTTCATGTAAATAATAGTGAGCGCAGGTGTGTTTATATTCACTCTATATTTTTATTCAAAGACCCTGTGTTCGTGTATGAGACTTGGTTGCTTCTTATTCTCCCGGGTTTGACACGAAATAAGCTCCTTCCATATAGGTGGTGTTTCGTGGCAATATTTGAAGGACTCACTAACCTCCATATTTCAGAACTGACTTATGACACTGAAAACTAAACTAACCTACCAGATACATCGTCTGGTGTTGGTAAGAAATGTCTAAATTTAAGAGCTAATAGTTATATCGACCTATGCAAAACTCTCTTCATTAAGGGGAATGATACTGCCCTGATAATTTCGAGCACTTGATTACCCTTGTTCATTCAAAGCGACAAAGGATAGTCATAATTTTTACATATTTGTTCGCATAATTTGGAAGCACCGGCAGCCTCCATTGTATAAAAAATATATTACCCACTTGGGAGGGCAATTTTTGGTGAAGGAAGTGGATGACTACTTATTTTAACGTATACCATGCTACAAAACAGAACCTCGACTCGTATACAGCGGCACTAATCAGCTTTCTGTCATTGTTTGAAGGAATCATTATCCCTCCAATTTGCCCGACAACTCATGACACGTTTGAGGGCTGTATTATATTCCCTTCCTTCCTCACCCATAACTCCTGGATCATGAACTAACTCATATTTTCTGGAGTATATACTGACCCATACTTCCTGGACTGTGCACTGACCCATACTTCCTGGACTGTGCACTGACCCATACTTCCTGGACTGTGCACTGACCCATACTTCCTGGACTGTGCACTGACCCATACTTCCTGGACTGTGCACTGACCCATACTTCCTGGACTGTGCACTGACCCATATACTTCCTGGACTGTGCACTGACCCATATACTTCCTGGACTGTGAACTATCCCATATTATCTACTGTAGACCGTGTACTGACCTATAACAGTGAGGGCAGCATCCAACACGAGGGGCGGAGTAGTAGCCACCTGACAGCGGTAATGTCCAGCGTCACGTCCCTCCACCTCACTGATCACTAGACGCCACCGACGCCACCCTTCTCCATCTTCTGCCACCAACTGGTATCTGTAGGAAGAAAGGGGCGATTACTTCATTGAGGCCCAGCTTGTGACTCTCCCTTCTCCCCATCCCTCTATGACTATCTTTATTAGTCATTTCTGCATGCTTCCTCTTCTCTTTCTCTTCTCTCTTTTCCTTCCTATACTTCTACTATCCCTTTTCCTTCCACTTCACTTCCTCCCTTCACTTCTCTTCCACCTCCACCTCTCTCCACCTTTTATAACTTATACACCAGGGTGCCTATTGTGTGTGTGTGTTTGTGTTTTGAGTGTATTGAGTGGTGTGTGTGTGTGTGTGTGTGTGTGTGTGTGTGTGTGTGTGTGTGTGTGTGTGTGTGTGTGTGTGTGTGTGTAATCTGGCTATTTCAGATGACTTTAGGAATATTATCTCACCTTCACTAATAATGAGAAGCAGGATACTTGATAATGTGGAGGGATAGGAATGGGTTGAAAAGGTGGGAATGGAAATGAAGGGGAATGGGTGAAAAACATTTGGGAATTAGTAGGAACGGAAGGAGGGTTGGGTGCATGGGAAGGGTGTGTAATAGGAAGAGAGGGAGTGGGTGGGAATGGTAGGTGATAGGAAGGGAGGGAGTGGGTGGGAAAGGTGTTTGTAATTGGAAGGGAGGGAGTGGGTGAGAAGGGTGTGTTTGTGATTGGAATGATGGGAGTGGGTTGGAATGGGTGATAATAAGGGAGGGAGTGGGTGAGAAGGGTGTGTTTGTGATTGGAAGAGAGGGAATGGGTGGAAATGGTAGGTGATAGGAAGGGAGGAAGGGAGTGAGTGAGAAGGGTGTGTTTGTGATTGGAATGATGGGAGTGGGTTGGAATGGGTGATAATAAGGGTAAGAGTGGGTGGGAATGGAAGGGTGAGAGTGTGTGGGAGTGGTAGGTGGTGGGAAAGACGTGGGGTGGGTCGGGGCTGTTGGTGAATAGGATACAAAACAGGGTACCGGTAAGCGTTGGATGAAAGAACGTCAAGAGACAAAAAACGAAAAGAATTAAGGAAAGGTCTACCTCACGCCGAAAGGAGAAGATTAACTCTAACACACACACACACACACACACACACACACACACACACACCACACACACCTACCTTCCCATACAGATTACACACACATACTTACTTTCACACACACACACCTTCACACATAACACGCACTCAATTACCTTCACACACACAAGCGCGCTCACACACAAACACACACACACCCACGCGTGCACACACACACACACGCGTGCACACACACACACAGCTCGCACAAACATAACACGTAGATTCGCACACGCTAATCCTCACACACACACACACACACACTAACTCACACACAGGCACTAACTCACACACAGACACACACACTAACCCTCACACACACACACACACATACACACTAACCCTCACACACTCACACACAGACACTAACTCACACACAGACACACACACACTAATCCTCACACAGACACACACATTAACCCTCACACAGACACACACAGGTACACTCACTCACACATACGCACGAACACGAACACAAACACGATACACGGCTCAGCACCCGTTACCAAAGAAACGGAGAGAGAGAGAGAGAGAGAGAGAGAGAGAGAGAGAGAGAGAGAGAGAGAGAGAGAGAGAGAGAGAGTGGGGAAGTTGGCTGGTAATAGATATGAACTGAAAGAAACAATGGAATGAAAGGAAGGCACAAGAGTGAAGGAGGGAAGAGCTGTAAGAACAAAGAGAAACGGAGGGGGACAAGGTAATTGAAGAAGGAAAGAGAGGAGGAACAAGAAAAACAAGAGAAAGAGAAAGAAGGAAGAAGTTAAGTAGAGAATAAAGGAAGAAGAGCAGGAGGGTGAGAAGGTAGGAGTTAAAAAGGAAAAGGGTGTGATGGGAGAGTGACGAGAGAAAATAATGTTGATTGTAGATGACTGCTGATAAGACAGAAAGAGCGGTGGAAGGTGGTGAGTATGTGCTGAAAAGGGAAGGAGGGAGAGGAAGGAAGTGACAGGCAATACATAGAAGGAAAAGACAGAAAGAGGGGTGGAAGGTGGTGAGTATGTACTGAAAAGGGAAGGAGGGAGAGGAAGGAAAAGACAGAAAGAGGGGTGGAAGGTGGGGTGTATGTACTGAAAAGAGAAGGAAGGAGAGGAAGGAAGTGACAGGAAATACATAGAAGGAAAAGACAGAAAGAGGGGTGGAAGGTGGGGTGTATGTACTGAAAAGAGAAGGAAGGAGAGGAAGGAAGTGACAGGAAATACATAGAAGGAAAAGACAGAAAGAGGGGTGGAAGGTGGTGACTGTGTATTGAAAAATGTTGGAAGGAGAGGAAGGAAGTGACAGGGAAAGCATAGAAGGAAGACAGGAAGCAGAAAAAGGAATGCGGGATTTAGTGTAGAAAGGATTATAAGAAGGTGATAGGGAATGTATCAAAGAATACCAAAATGATATAGTGACTATGATAATATTCATATTTATATATTTATTCTTACTGCACCCTTCACCTGCCCTTCAGTCCACATCAGTCAGTTTTCTTCCTCTCAATATCTACCACTTCTATTATCCTCTCCTTCTCTCCTCCCCTCGTACCACTCTTCTCCTCCCTCTCTCTCTCTCCTGCCTTCCTTCATTTTCCTGTCTGCTACCCTATAATTAGCTTCAGGTCTGATTTTCCTCCCTCCATTATTCTCTCCTCTTCTCTTTTATTTGTCTTCTTTCTCTCTTACCTCCCTCTGCAAGGATGTCCGCAATACTTTCAGGGTTTGTGTGCCCCTTCGGACCCCAGCCATTTCATTCCTCTCTTAATTAAGGGGAGATTCTTTGGTTGGTGAATTGAAAGGTCTCTGATTCCTCCAAATTATGCCACCAAACAGATCCCCTTTTAGTAACATTAAGTTCGTCTGTTCCATGGTATAGTTTGGAGGATTCAGTAGCCTTCCAATTTGCCAACAAGAGAATCTCCCCTTATACTGTCCCTTCTCCTTTTTTCCTACTCTCTGTCTCATCTACTTTGTTATTGCCTAAGGTTTCTGGTATAGGACAGTGTTTTTGTCTCCTTTCTGTCAATGGGTCTCTTCTACCTCCCATTCTTTATTTTACCTGGCAGTGCACCTGTAAGCTTCTTCAAGTTTTGTGTTCTCTTCATCCTATCTTTTCTTCCCGTCTTTACCTTTCCTACTCTCTTGTTTACTCACTCGTCTCATATGCCACTCTCTTCATTCTGCTATTTCTCGTTTCCCCTTTTCTGAGCCCTCTCCAGCCTCTCCTTCGATTATCTTTCTTTTTCTTTATTATTCTTTTCTTCGCCTTCCCCTTCCTTAGCCAATCTCTCATCCTCCTTCCTTTCCCTTCTTCATTTCCTCTCCTTCACTTCTTGTCCTTGCCCCTCCGTTTACGTATATTTTTCTTCATCTGTCCCTGTCTCTTTCCTTCCAACTATCATTCCTTCGTAAGCTTTCTCCTGTTTTATTTTTCCTCTCTCATTTCCCCTTCTTTGTCTACCTACCGTCCTTCAACACTCTATCGTTCTTTCTTTCTTTTATTCCTCGCCTTTTCTCTTTCTTCTACTCTCTTTCATGCTCTCTCTTCAGTTTATCTCTCTCTTTTCTCCCTTCTCTTATGTTCTCTCCTCCCCTCCATCGTTCCTTTGCCCTTCTTGTTTCATCTTGTGTTCTTCCCCTTTCATTCTCGTCCTTCTCTTTTTCCTGGATCATCATCTCTTTCCCATGTATTCCCTCTTTCCTCTTCCTTCACACCCACCCATTTATTCACTCTCTCCCATTTAGTCCTTCTCCCTCGTTATTCTCCCTCCCCCCACTCTCTCCCCTTCTCGTTCTTTCCTTCTTTACTTACTCCATTTCCTTGCCTGTCTCTCACCTGTGCTTTGCCTCACCTGTCGTCGGCAACGTAGGTGTGGTTGTCCCATGTGAGGAGCGTGAGAGTATCGTCATCTTGCCTCATCCACGACACCTGTGTGAAGGCAAAGCACGTGGTCATTATCCGGATGATGTCTTGGCAGCTGTGGTTATCATTTTCAGAGACCAGATGTGTAGGAGTGGTTGCTCATATGTGATAAAGGTTTGCAGATGTGGTTATCATTTCAGAACTCAGGTGTGTAAGAGTGGTTTCGCATGTGTGGAAAAGGTATGCAGATGTGATTATCATATCAGAAAGCAGGTGTGTAAGATTGGCTAGCCATGTGTGAAAGGAAGGTATGTAGCTGTGGTTATCATTTCAGAAAGCAGGTGTGTAGGCGTGATTTCTCATCTGTGAAAACATTGTTCATGCAGGTGTGGTCAAAAATCCTTTCGAAAAGCAGGGATGACTTATCATGTATAGTATAGTCTGTCGGTAGGGTAAGAAAAAGCAGATGTGTCATAGGCATCAAGTGAAGGAACAGGTGCAAAACATTATATGGATCAAGAGGTGACTTTGGGGGACACTTTATAATATCGAGAACAACAGATGGATAGGTATGATTATTATGTCAAGAAACAGATGCGATAATGTAGCCATTATATTGAGTCACAAATAAACAGGTGTAGGTGTCAATTTGTGAAGTATGTGATCGCGTAGATATACCGTTGCGCAAGTGTTCCTAATATATGAAGAGACAGATGTGTACAGTTGGTACCGTCATACTCACATGAACCCATCATACACTCTGTCCTTCCTTCTTTTTGAACATTATCTATCCCTACTTCAGGCCTTTTTCTTTGGTAATCTTTCTTACTCTTTGCCTCTGATATTTATGAAGCTTTATTTCTAATTCTATACTAGAATTTAACTGTACATTCTAATCAAGATAACAGGAATTTTATGACGTTGTCCTAATATTATTATATGGACATGAATCAGCAGCGAAGATCAAATCCCATGAACCTGAGGAAAAAGATGAAACATGGGAGTGGAACATTCTGCAGTATGAAGGAACTGAGAAAATTGTGTGTCATGAAGAGGAATTACCCTCGACGCGACCTAAAGGAATTTATGGCGTTATGAATCAGATGGCCGTCTCAGCACATTCCGTCGGCAGATAAATTCACCGATAGCAGAGAGCGAAGTAGTGCATCGTTCGACCTGCATAGAAGTTAATAACAGTGCAAATGAATAAATGTGGTTGTGGTCAAACACTGGCGAAAACATTCATAAGCTCCTATTTGGTCAGGTACCAACGTCATATTAACTTTCAACCATAAGGGGATAATATATTTTTGGTACATTAGACCACCTTGAATTCTCAAAAGTATACCAGGACACAGGATCAGAATAAAAAAATATATTGGTGGTCTGTTGTTTTGATTGTAGTTAGAAGGAATGATTTGCTCCAGATTTACCATCACTGTACTTTTTTTCCCCTTAATCAATAGTATAGTTGAAGAAGCGACCAAGAAACCCGAGTCTTATTGTATAAACCTGTCTGTGACTCTTCATAGGATCCGGGTTACTAAATGGAGTTTCAGGAGTTGGGTACTTTACATGTGTCGAACTAGATGGAGACAGTGGAGCTTCAAGGTCCTATAGTTGTCTCCTTTCAGCTGGATTAGATGACGACACCTTATTCATCCACGTTACTATTTTAAGAGAGAAGCTATAGAGCCATTCACAGCTTCTTTGTATAGTGTCGTACATCTTCCGTGCTATGAATTGATGACGAAATTGACGATATAGAGGGTATTTTCTGTAAGAGTCTGTTGTGAGTACACTGGCACCTCGTATCACCTCCTACTCCTCATTTGATAGTATCTAAATTGTTTGTGCACGTTAGAAGGGGAAAATTATGTATCCTATTATTCCTACACCTAATGTAAACAACATATATGCCACCACAGGCCCATTCAGCTTAAAAATCGGTCTGTTATTCGAGTTTAAAGATTAGCGGGTTGAACGGAACTTTTCCCCGCGACTGTAATTGAGTAATTATGTTATCAGAGTTATCATTATATCTGACGTCAATTGTACACTCGCAATCCAAAATATGTATCCAGCTTGCTTCGAATAGCCTGATCGAGTATTTATTAAGCGAGCTCAAGCAAACATGAAACAGGATGAGCGTTGTAATGGGTTAACTAGTAGACTATGTCAAATGATTCGAAACTGTAACAAGACCTAGATACAAATATTGGATTGCGAGTGTACATTTTAACGTGTAGAAAATTGTCTCCCTCTTGGTACACTCATGATACGTAATTTCTGACCAGAGACGAACGGCAGGCACCACACACACACACCCTGCATTCGAACTCAGCCTCTATAGGTGTACTGGGTAGGGAAATGAACAATACCAGGCGATTCGAAGCTTTCTGCTCCTCACACTCTGGTCAGAAATTATGTATCACGACTGTACCTTCACATGAACAGTCTGGTACCCGAAAAACTAAAATCCCAAGCATTACCATTACACTATAATCTTGAGCCACGTTGGATAGTACGGTATTGCCTGCAGAGATGTGAGCACACTGGGTAGTACATTTAGGGTTTGGGTTCCCCCTTCGCACCCGACCCATCTCCCTTCGTCAATATTCAGTTATCCCTCCTTAACTTCTACGTCTTTCTGGAGTAGTCATAATTTTTTCTACATTATTCTCGAAGCCTTATAACCTTGTGAGCACCCCGTATATTTCCTGTCAAATAGTTTTGCATTTCAATCCACACAACTCGACCAGAAATAAGAGGCTTCGCTCAAAGTGATCTAAAGTGGCGAGAGAGGGAGAGGAAAGGATTTATAAAGGGTGGAAGGCTAGAATGAAATGATTTATTGAAGGAAAAATAAATATACAACTAACGTATAAAATATTTCTTTAGCAAATAGTTGGGTTAATGTTATAATAATAATTATTATTATAATTACTATAAATATTATTATTATTATTATTATTATTACTATTATTATTATTATTATTATTATTATTATTATTATTATTATTATTATTATTATTATTATTATTATTTGGGAAGGAAACCCTCTTTAATACAGGTTTTGTTGAAGATAACTGCGCTGTTTATTTTGTAGCAAATCTTTTCTAATTTAAGAATTATTTTCTTAATATTGCTGGGGAGATGGAAAAGCAAATTACCAAGAGAGTTTATTGGCCTGACGTTTCGGCTTTCTCTAAAAGCCATTCTCAAAGGAATGAGTGTCTTACAGGTAACAGGTATATTTATAGTCCCTGAGTGAAGGTACTGCTGTGCATACTGCGCCCTGATTGGCTGTTAGCAGTCCCGCTTGATTATGTGCGTACTGCGCCCTGATAATAATAATAATAATAGTTACAACAATAATAATAATAATAATAATAATAATAATAACAATAATAATAATTACAATAATAATAATAACAACAATGATAATACTGCGCCCTGATTGGCTGTTAGCAGTCCCGCTTGATCATGTGTCACCTCTGGCTTGACCCACGTTGTTGTAGCCTGGCGGAGCGCCTGATTGGGAGATCTGGGTCTGGGTTAGCTGGGTTTTCTGGTGGTCTTACAGGGATACCTACAGCTACCGGGTCTTGAGTGGGTGTGGGTCGGTTTCGCCTGATGTTAGTAGGTAGTAATAGAGTCTCTTGAGTAACGTTGAGAGAAGGTTTTAATTTCAAAATATGTAGAGCTTCTCTCAACCTTAGTCGGCGACTGTCTTCGTCAGTATCAATAATTGATGTGCATTGTAGTAGTTGAGGTCTCAGTAGGTTACCATGGGCGCTCACATAGTGCTGGTAGAAGTTACCCTCCTTCAGGTGAACAGATAACCTCTTCGAAAGACGAGTAGTGGTCATACCAACGTAAGAATGGCTGCATCCATTCGCTGGGCATATAATTTGGTAGACCACCCCATGCCTCTTATTATTATTATTATTATTATTGTTATTATTATTATTATTATTTTTTTTTTTTTTATGCTTTTTAATTGATACAAATATTTGACGATGACTTTTATTGACATCCACGATGGTTCCAGGCGTATCAATATCTCTTTGAAGAGATTTTCTGCATCTGTCTTTATGTCATGAGTAATTACATATGCAAGTATACAGTATTTGTGGAAACCCGACCTGTATCACAAGCATCCCATCCCTTTTATACATATAATCCTCCCTAATGTAGAAAAAAATATAATATATTTCCAGAGAACAAACAACTTGGGAACAACTTCGTATGGAATATTTCACTTCATGTTGCCAAAAGACACGTGGGAGTGGCCAGCACGTCTGCTTTATTTCATGTAATAATTGGTTGATGAACACTGGTGAACAATTCCAATTATAAAACAACACACGTATTCACATACACACACACACACACACACACACACACACATATATATATATATATATATATATATCACACACACACACTGAAGCACAGAGATAGGAACACATCACTGGGGACGAATTCTGTCATCACACGAGTGGTTGTGCTGTCAAGATATGGGACGAACACTGAGGGTGACGTAATTATTAAAGCCCAACAGAACAATGAGTTAAAGATGTATGTTCAAGAAGTTGGTGGGGTCTTGGCCAAGTGTTTGTTGAATCGATCGTCCCTGACAATTGAAGGCGAAGGCCATTGTTGACTCGCACGAAATTTAATATTACTTCGAACGGAATATTTACACCATGACTGTAATAAAATTGGTAAAAATAGAAGTGACTGCGTTATTTGAGAAGTAAGATAATTTCGATGCACTCATAGGCACCTAGATAATTAAGGCTGAAGATTGTGTTGACATCCTTAGGTCTGACGAACATTATAGATACACATTTAATACGATGACCAATAATCATTGACCTGCTGAAAATTAGTAAATACCAAATACTCTAAATAACTACACTAGGATGAATGCTCTCAGTATGAATTCGGCTTCAAGCAAAGGATGATGATCTATTTTGTGGACAGTAAAACGTCTGAATTTAGTATTTAATTCTCCATTCATTCCGACTGGCCCATTCCATCTCAGTATACAATATCTAGATGGAGGAGTAGTATATCGACGCTATAACAGGAGATAACAAAGACCAAGGTTAATAAATTTGTGTGTGTGTTGGGTGATAGTGTCAACTCTGTGTATGTTTGTGGTCAGAACACTGTGATCTTATATTATATATGTTGTTGCTCTATTCTAATGTTGTTGCAATATTCTTGATAGTGTATCCCAGTGATTCTGATGGAAAAATAACCCGATTTCTTAATTTAGCCCATGGTGTTATGTCCTCACTCAACAGCAGGTTTTGGAGTATCAACTGTAGGTTTTGGAGTATTCGGAATCTGTATAGGAGAACGAATATTGGGAATATTGAGAACGCTAGCGCTCCGAATGATACTCTTGTTGCTGCCAGACCTCCTGGATGTTCAGTTGCTTCCTATGACTCGTGTCAGCTCTTTTGATGCGAAATTCCTTCACGGGATAATGGATTATACCTGAAAGAACCGAATTTTCAATTATCTATTATTCCATAGTACGGTACATCCTGGCGACCTAATTCATATTTGATCCTAGAACTTCAATGAGATTTATATATGTATGTACGTGGCCATTTTTCTTCAGGTAAACACGCACACATGGCTGTAATTAAAGGCCTCGACCCTGGCTGAATGAGGCAAAGGGAATGTCCGCCTAACTGACGTCTGGTGCACAACATTACTTCTTGCTAGGATGTAGTAGGATAGAAAGGTTGTCTGTTTGGAGGTTTTTTCACAGGGCTCCCAGATGATGACACCAAAACCTGAGGACGCAACATGTTCATAGACATATATATACTTTCTGATGATAATGACATAACCTTTATCTATCTTGTTCCCAAGCATAAAATATTGCACAAGATTTTTCCGACGTGGGATGAAATACGAGCAAAGACTTAAGAACGACAAATTGTCTGATATTGTGGCAATCTTTGTAAGTTCCCAAAGTGGAGAAATGTGAAGCTTAGAATCCCATCCCTCCAATAACATGCCATCTTCACTTACCAACATCTACTTCACAGAAATTATGCGTAATTGCCTTAACCTCGTCGTTTCCACTATATATGGTAATTTCTCCCTTAGCCCGCAGGAGAGAATTTTACCCTCAGATGCCCAAAGCAGCCTCACCCTGTATGTCCTCACACACCTACCAGGCCTCTACATCATCAACTCTAAGTGTGTTGTGAGGAAATGGGCTTATCTCGTAAACAATATAGGGATCGTCAGTTGTTGGCAGATTGGATGGCTTCTGATTCCTCCAAACTATACCTGGACACAAATGATTACCTCAGTGTAAGAGTGTGGGATTTGTTTTGTGGCATCGTTTGAAGGAATCTGTACTATATCTCCCTCAGACTGAAAACAATAGGTTACTTTCATTTGGGCTAGCGATATAGAGTGTAAATTATTAGTGTATCAAATTAATATAGTTTTGGTTAATGTAGTTTAGTATTGATTAAGTCAGGTTAGCTCAGGTAATTTTAGAGTGCAAATTCAAATAGGCTCAGTGTTGTGTTCAAGTCAGGCCTGGACAGTTTGTGTCACATTAAGAGAAAATATTAGATATTGTGAACACGAAGATTTTGAGACGAAAAAAAATAATGGAGAATGTTTTTCCTTAAACATGGGATACTTAGGGATAATTCCATATTCTCTCTTTCACAAGGCGGGCCGACAAGGGGCATTCTAATGCTTTGTAAATCCTCGGAAAATTACCAAGGGAAATTGAATGCAAGTCTTGATGAACGCTTGGATAAACTAATTCGATTTAATGGCGAAATTATCGGTGTCTGATAAACATATATACCATAGTCACATTCACAAGCCCTCTCAACACTCTTATCTGATAGTGAACTCTTGGGATTTACAGTATTGGGGACAGAAAATAATACCTATAAAATGTTTCGATTCCTAGAGATCTATGCTCCATTCACGACGTTATCTTATGTTCAGTAAGGATTCTTAGACAGGAAAGGCGTTAGAAATTTAGAAAATACACCAAATGAAGAGACAAATTAGTGACGTCATTATATCACAACTGCATGAGTGCTTCATTTCCAAAAACTTCCATTACTCTCTCTTGTAGTAAATATTTTTCTGGCCTAGTACATTTTTCTTTACGAGTACGTTTATTATTTTATTTTATTAATTAATTAATTTATTAATTTTGTTGGCAAGAAACTTATTACTGATGTTGTCTCATATATATGTGTACAACTCGGGCTACTGACTTACTCCTGGGGACAAATTTCTATGATTATTGCAAGGGCTACTGCCTCATTATATTAAGGTTATTTTCTCTAATCATTACTAGGAGATACTCACAGACTCATTAGTAAGATCGTGGACCGTGCAGTCTAGAGTGGCAGCTGCCCCCAGGAAGACCTTAGTGGTGTGGTTGGCGACGGCGAGGTGTGGCTCTGGCGTCTCCTCGTGGTGGTGGTGGGTGTGGTGGGTGTGGTCGTAGTGGGACTCGGACACACTCACGAACCCGACCGTCTTCTGTGGCGCCGCCAGCAGACGTAGCGTGACGGAGCCTGACCCTATCTTTCCTGACGCCGTTCCTGAGTAGAGGGAGAGAGGGAAAATAAACCTCGGCCATCCGTAAAGAGAGAGAGAGAGAGAGAGAGAGAGAGAGAGAGAGAGAGAGAGAGAGAGAGAGAGAGAGAGAGAGAGAGAGAGAGAGACTGTTGAAGGCATCGTTTTCGTAGAATGAGACGTGTGCGTTGAAGAAGAAATATCGTCGTTGTTATCGTCATAATCATCGTCATTATTCTTTTTCCACGGGGTTAGAAAAAGAAAGGGCCAGGGACAGAAAAGGAAAGAGGAAAATACAAACAGAGGAACGGAATATGCCCTGTGGAATGGACGCGGTTCTGGTATTCACAAAGTGGCCTCGAAATGGAGAAACATCCGTAAAAGGACAAAGATTTTGTCTTCGAACTGGAGCTTACTAATTCTTCCAAACAACTTTACCCTAATATATAAGAAACAAACCAAACAATGGAAAATCTGTTTCTTTTTGGAGAAATAAAACTACGAATTATGCAAACTCTCAACTTACTTTCTACCAGTGAAAATTTATAAACAGTCTGAGCTTGTTGCATGTCACAGTCTGAATTCTTCCACACTAGACTGAGAGTAATAGAGTTGCAGTTTGTATATTGTAATGCATTCGCTATTTCACTATTTTAACAACTGTACTTTCCTTTCTAGGCGAGATATACCTGTTTACAGATTTTTTTTTTTTTTTTTGGGGGGGGGCTCGAGTTTTAATATCCTCATATTTTCTTTAACTGGTGCTTTTCAATATCTACTTAGAAATCTCACTATTATTATGCCTTTTTGCCTCTTATTCATCTTTTAAAGATATTCGTTACATTGTCTATGTCTTAAGCCTTTGTTGGTGGGTTAAGTGATATAGTTCTGTTATTTTACTTTATGTGGATGCTAACAGTACAAATATAGCTCACCATTAGCTGGGTTATTAAATGCATATGTGTTAAAGTATCGCAGCTTTAAGGTGGTAATTCTTTTTTTGGTACATTGGAGTGCCATGATTCCTCCAAAGTATGCTAGGAAACACGACCAGAAGAACAAAATTAATAGTGTTCTGTTGCTTGGAATAGTTTGAAGGATTCGGTTGCTCCAGATTTACCAACACAAAACTTCCCCCTTAAACAGACCCAAACCTACAGAGACTCCCATGTGGTTTCTTGGGTCGGCTGCCTGTTTATCTCGTGTCCAACTGCACTGTATCTTGAAACCAGATCTCACATTATTTTTCCAGCTTGACGTAACTTTCCTCCCTTGCTTGCTTGCTGTGGCCCGTTATATCCTGTGTCGAGGAAATTTTGTTTGCATCCTGTTATTTTGTATGTGGTGATTTCATTACTGTCTTGGTGTTACCAGTGTTATAGTTTTATCTCTGTCGTGGTGTTATATGTATGATGGCATTATCTACCTCATAATATTTTCCCTGTCGTGGTATTATCCTAGTCTTGGTATTGTCTTTTTCGATTTAATGTGTGTTTGATATTATATTCTGTTTCTTGGAAATAATTGTGACGTGAAAATATTTCCATCCTCGTATCATATTCAGCTTGTACCCTGTTTGTTTGGCCTTTGTGTCTTGGTATTATCCGTGTCCTGGTATTTCCTTCATGGTATATTTTGTGTCGTGGTAGTGTGTGTGGTTTGTTTGGTTCTGTCAGTGTGGTGGCCTTTTCCTACTTGGAGTTCCCTTTCACCCCTGACTTTCTGTGGGGTGGTAGCATTTTCTCCTGCTTTGCTCCCTCCCCTCTGCCCTGATGCTCTTACTTTCTCTGATTCTATCACTGATACTCTCACTGCGCTCCCCTATATTCTCCTTGCTCTCATCCTTACTTTGGTACATTTTGGATCTACACCTGTGTTTAGTTTTTCTCTTATTTTACAAACATATCGATGCGTTGTTCATTATTATATTATTATTATACCCTTTCCCTACTCATTTATCCGATTAATGTTCTGCAATAGAAGTTCAGTGTAATTTACATTTGTTTTACAGTACATTTGAAAATCTCAACCTTTTTTTATTTCTCCTTATATATTCATATGTTTTGTATCATTGTCTGATAATCTGTTTATTGCAAGCTTTTCCATGATTGACTCTATCTGACTCACAGGTTCCATTTTCCTGCTTTAATTCTTCGTGTTTTTTAATTCTTGTTTCGTGATTTTCAAACCAGGTTTCCTCTTCTATCATTCCCTCCACTCAACACAACATACGAGAGCGATCACACCTCATGTTAACCCTGATATTTAATCTATAGTTTCATCACTGGTTTTGTCCCATTGGTAAGCTACTATGATGATGGTTTCTCTATAACTCCAAGGGTAATTACATCGCGTGACTCGTTTTCAATTTGGACATACAGCGCATCAATTGACTCTGTGGCCGGATTGGTTATTAAATCTGACTGAAAACCGGCTTTGGAATGCAGGAAAATATTACCACCACTTTGTTCTTCCATCAGGGTTGAAAATATATTTACATGTAGCTGTCTATTTTCATGTGCTATTATGCTATATATTTTATGTCGGTCAGAACAATAGGATAACTTTCTTTTTGTGTGACTAAACTCGATTGGAGCAAGACTGGATGAAATATTGTTATCCATACTTTTGATGTTGACTGAGACATTAGGAAATACAGTGGTGTGGTTGAATTGTAGATCTTACTGTTCCCACGATGCTATGCCAGGAAACAGATTACAGTAGGACCTCAGTGTGCAAGTATACGGGATCAGTTTGAAGGAAGTAGTATCTCTACCAGTCATTTGCAACAAATTATCCCCTTTAAACTTTGAGTGGATTGGTATTTTTGTAAAGGGAGATAATTAGGTGTAGAATTAGTTACTGCAAAATATGTCAGTCTTTAACCACCATTCAGAAGGCAAGGGTATGAATTGCAGAGCTACTGATTCTCCAAAGTATGCCATGAAACACAGTCACTCTTTATATACTTATAGATAACTTGTTTCTTGACATAGTTTGGAGGAAACAGAATCCCTCCAGTTCATCGACAGGAAAATATCCCCTCAAAATATACCATGAATTTCTGATTGGTTCCCGTACATTAACCTTTGAGGAGGGTGATTTTTTTTTTCAACTTGGGAGGGGGGTGAGGGGCAGCACTTCAAAGAGGTGTAGTGTTCGTTATTATTTTTTATGTTATTTCTCTCATTTTATCGTTCGTTCGTTCCTCAGTGACAGAATCTAAGTCAATAAATACAAATACGACCCACTCTCAATAAGAAAAAAAAATAAATAAATAAATAAATAAATAAAAAAAATAACAGGATCAGGCGACTCACTGACCTGTGACGTCAAGTGGCCCTGGGTGATGAGTCTGGGCCTAGACCCTCAGTTGAATCCAGACCTTGGCCAAAAAAACACGTCCCTTTCATTACACTCTCACTGCCCACAAAGTATGATCGTGATTCCTAACACAGAAAGGCATACTACAAATATATGAATGCATCCAGGTAAATACAAAATAATGCATTTGACCACTCAATAATATAATAGGTCTACGTAGCCATATGCTTAATATGAATGATGTATATAATATTTGGTAAATGGAACGAAATGTGCAATTCATTTTTTTTGTTTCATATCCAAATGAACAAATGAGTATCTGGAACGGCAAAGGAACTGTGAAGGAAGGTATTGAGCAGGTGTTAATATCCTGTTGAGGTTCACTATACGTGTAGAGGTTTGGTCGTTGCAATAGGGAGATTCCGAGTACTTTTGGGGTTTTCTCTAGGGGTGAGGCCAAAAGGACATTCCATTAGGGGTCGGCGTTGGGACGTCCTTCGTAGTTTTTTTTTTTTTTTTTTTTTTTTTTTAAGCAGGCTGATTCGGGATACAGCGACTCCGTACAAAGTTGATAAGATCTTAAAATAAATTATTCCATATCTTTGGTACATCCCTAATGAATAAGATGAAAAAATATCAACGTTATTATAGAAATATGACATTTTGTTTTTATTATATACCGTATTTAAAGCAAGGCAAAACTTGGTTCCTTTTGGAGTAGGTGAAACTAGATTTAGGTTAGTTTAGTAACAGCACGTTTCATTGTTTAATTAAGGCCTATGGTATAGATTGTAAATGTCAAAAAGAGCAAATTCCACAATCCAGTTAATAATACAAGGAGTAGTATAATTTCAGAAAGAAAATGGATTTCTTGAAGTTTTCTTTTTTATTACTATCTCTGTACAAAGCATAGAGTGGGAGAAATGTGACTTCTGGTCGGAATAATGTCCAGAGACTATGATAACACTTTCTAAAACTTAAACTTTGTCTATATTTTAGTAGGTAATAACAACAGCATTATCATTACATTAAAAATGATTACTGGTATTTCCCATAGACAACCATTGTGTATATAATATTATAAATTTAGTGAAATGGTACAGGTAGAAACAGGAAGTACTGAATAATGATATAGTCTTTCATCTGCATAGCTCTCAGTTCTCAGAGTGAAATTCCAGGGAGATTAAACGTTAGCATCACGCAAATCGGAATGTGCTGACGGACACACGATGCGCTTTGTTACAAACTATTTTCGATTGCAATTATGTAAAGTAAGCATTCATATTTTCAGCAACCATTCCAGTTTGGGTGTTCCAATAAGTATGTTGTATTCTTTGTAACTTACTTTATTATACTCTTAAATTAAACTAATTGAAGTAATAATGCCATACACAAATCTGGCTTAAGTAAACAGTATATAGTACGTAATTAGATCTATAGAATGGCATGTTCAGGAATAGAGCACTTTTATTTTTCATTCTTCAGTTTGTGGTACTTCTGTAAGTAGGTACCGTTGATATGAAAATATACATCTCCATGCACAAGTGCATCGTCCTGTAAACAGTCAAACACTCGCAGTTCTCCTCCAAACAAACCAGATGATACAGGTTTATATTGGTATTCCTGAATTTGCCACGAAAATCTGTGCTGACCTGCACCCAGGGCATTGACTCTTCCTGTTTCAAAGCATCGCATTGGAAATCATGGCTTTAAAGGGTGGCATTTGTAAGCCACTGAAAGGGAGGCTATCCTCTGACTGACTGACTCTGCCACTGGTGATGCCAGTAATCATGGTCTGGCGCGAGTGATGCAAAGGAGGACAGAGAGAAGCATATTGCAGACACAGTCAATAGCTTCAATCAAGTGATAGATGATGATGATGTCAACAGATGATGAAGATGGCAGGAATGATGACCTGGTGATACACTTTTTCAACTGGTACAATATGTCAGAATGGGGTCAGCAATCAGTCCCAACCAAGAGCACTGGCTCATGCAGCGATAACGTCCTTGACTTGGTCAAAAATATCCTGGATTAGAGACTAACCTCTGTGTGCCATCTCTGTAGGGACGGGGGGGGGGGGGGGGGGGTTGCGCCCCACTTTAATATCTGTGAACTACAGGGTGGTATTCATTTCTCGTTGCAATTAAACCTATGTGAAGGCAGGTTGGAGAGGAGGTATAATGCATTCTTTTCCCTGCATCTTCAAAAAGTAAACCTTTATGCCATGCGTGGTATGTTGGGAGGGTGGAAATGTGATATATAACTCCTCCTGAGACAATCATTCCACACACGAAATAGATGCTGTAAGAGGCTGGCAGATGATACATCCCTCCTGTGCCACAAGACAAAGTACAGCACCAGACTATTTCACACGGCTCCTAGCACTCGCCACACTGAGACGCTCCAGAATATTACTGACCAAGCCTCAACACTGACCAACACCATCATATTCCTTTGTTTTCCACTATTTGGATGATGGAGGAAGTTGAATTACATAAGTTGAAGGAAATTATTAAAGGATGGTAGCTGTAGTTCCACAATTGCAATGCACTTTTCTAGATAACTTGGAGTTTGATGAGTGTGTGTGCGTATGTATGTGTGTGTGTGTGTGTGTGTGTGTGTGTGTGTGTGTGTGTTTGTGTGTGTGTGTGGTGCCACCAACCCACCGTTAGCCGGCATCATCAGAGAATATGTACAGAGTAATAGATAATTGTTAAAAGTTATTTTACTATAAGATAAACAGAGATATTATATAAAAGTCCATAATTTGACTGGTGTAGTATAGATGTTAAGTATATATAATAGATTTTCTCTTATAGAGTTTGATAATAACGGCAATAGTATGTGTGAATGTCTGGCAATCAGTCATCAGTGGATAACCATGATGGCCCTACGATGGACTCATCTTCATCCATAACTCTGGAGAGTCACTTCATTACCTCCACTCCTCTTATGTCCTCACATCTCTCCCTCCTTTCCTCAGATGTCCTTTTCTTTCTTCCATTATTTTACTTTTCCTCTCATGTCCTTTACTTTCTTCCCTTACATGGTCTCTCCCTTCCTCTCCTCTCCTCAAATTGCATGACATTTCCTCCTTTCTCTTCCTACATTTGCTTCCTGCCTTTTTCTCTTCCTTCGTCTCTTCTTCCCTTTCCGTATCTTCTATTCTCTTTCCTATGTTCGTTTCTCTCCTGGTTTATCCTCTCCACTGCTCTATTTCTCTACTTCTCTTTCCGTTCACAGACCTTTCTCTTTCAAAGTTCACCCTCCCCACACCCGCTGCACTGTTTCAAAACCTTAAAAGGTTCCCCTAAGATATGAGACGGGGATGGAGGTGGTCCCTGCTACCTTCCTCTTTCTATAAATACCTTCTCTTCCCACAACTTTACCGTAACCAGACTCTGCTGTATACCTACCTAGCTTACCCCAAAACTCTGTTCCTTCCCTATCCCATCTCTGTATCAATCTTAGCCGAACTATATATCCTACTCAGCATTATACTTAGCCTTTCCTAACTTTGCATTTATCATGGTCTAATTCTATATCTAGATTAGCCTAACTTTGCATCTAGTTTGATCTAATTTTATACCTAGGTTAACCAAACTGTGTGCCATACTTAACCTAATTTTATATCTATCCTTAACTTTGTACCTAACTTATCTTAACTCTGTATACCCAGCAAGGCCTAACTCTGTGCCAAGGTTAGTATATTTTTGTCTCTAGCGTAACTCTCTACTAAGCTTAATCTAACCCTGGAAGTGTCTTAGTTCTACGTTGTCCTTCTGTCAACTTCATAATTCACCACCACAAAGGGCCGTATGTATGTACAGTATAGTCTCCTTAAGAAGTTTTTCAAGTTGTTTCAGTCACTCTTCACTATTGGAACTACAGTGTTAAGTCTTTAGATTCGTACAGATCGAAACCTTCTGGATACATTGCCATACCTTTCTTGGGTGAATGTATACAATTTGTGTTTATACAGCAAGACATAAGACCCTCATTTGTTTGTGTTTTCCTTTGTAGTCAGCCGTCTTTTGTTTTCCCCTGACTCACCCGCAGCTGAGACCAGGAGCAGCAGCACTCTCCTCAGCATCCAGCGCTGCGTCATCCTCCCCTGGAAGGAAAATATCAAAGTCAGCGAATTTTGAAAGCTCCATCACACGGGTGGTTAAAGGCAGTGAAGAAGGTTATAGGAGGCAAGTGTTGGTGACCGCTTGCTTCCCTTATGGCTACTGAGTCCTGCAAACTATATCACGTAGGCCACGCACTATGATGAATAAATCAACCAAAATAAAATCTCTACAGTTAAAGTAATCTTCCTCAGGAGGTTAATGGTGCGCCATTCCATTTTAAAACTCTGTTTGTTATGCTTTTCTGGCTCTCACGTCCTACTCGGATACGTTTTTTGTTCCACCAAATACATATTATATAATAATAGATGAATATATTATGGAAAGTAGATCTCGGGGAATCTCAAAATTTCCCAAACAAAGAAACAAATCTGCCCCTTATCTTCCTTAATTGCCCTCATGCATTCGATGAGTTTACTCTGGTCTACCTAGATGAGCTATGAGTGTACATAAAAATGGAAGATACAAGTTCCCTTACACACTCTCACACTTAGATTTATTAACAAAGAAGTGAGGAAAAAGAGTGGGTCGAGTCAGACGTGTGTTGTTTCCTTGTCTCTTAGTGTGGTTACTTCTCTGTGTGCAGTTAGGGATGATCAGTACAATATAAAATTTAATTGTATGCAGCTAGAGATTATTAATGCCGCCTTTTCTCAGACCATTATAATTACTCGTGGACATCATATTGTGTGATGACAATGAAATAATCTATATCATTCTCCTTGGTGTCTTTTTATTGCCAGACGTCATATCCATCACAGAGGAAGGCCACTACAGGCACACATACCTCCTTACGTACCTCACTGAACACTCTACCTTCTCCCCTTCTCCATCTCAAACATTCGTGCACCCAGCCATTCCAAACGGGTGCTGGGTGTCCCTCTCCCTCTTGTCCTCTCCACTCCAATCTTCCTCCTGCCCTCAGTAACTCATAACAATATTGATAGTGTATATTTGAAAGACATACTGTCAGCGCAGGCGCAAAATTGAGTTCTGTTCATTTCCACGATAACGCATTTATTTATTGATATCGTCACAGTTCCAATACTTCTCTCTTTCTCTCCCTCAGTATTGACAGTTGAAGGAACGTTTGTATTTAGATAGGCTAAGTTTCCAGGGTACTGTCCCCACCAAATAAATATCCACGAGTGTCTTGGTTTCGATACGAATGGAAATAAGGGAAGGGCCAAGACCCACATAAAGCAGCAGAGGGGCGGTGGTGGAATGAAGGTGTCACACAGTTTCCCAGAAGATGACCTTCGTTCGCTTCTAGACGACTGGAATTTTCTTGAGTAATTAATCGGGAACTGTAACGTTTTCGGTGAACTGAAGGCTTACTGATTCCTCCAAGCCTAGTTATGAAACAGATTCCTGCAGTATAGGTGCTGTTTTATGGCACCCTTTGGTGAAATTCTTGGCTATTCTCCATTTTTCCGACTATATCACAATTCCTTTCAAATACAACCAACGTTAAGGAGGGAAATTTGTTGTGTGTGAAATAAAGAGCTACTGTTTCCTTTATATTAAGCCACAAAACAGACCAGTACCTAAACATACGAGTAGTGATTTGGTTTGTAATATAGTTTGAAGGAATCAGTATCCTTGCAATTCGCCAGCATCTGATTACCTCCTTTATCCAGGTAATGACAGAGCCATTTTTTTTGTGTATGGGCAATGAATTTTTTTTTTTTTTTTTATAACCTTTGGTCGACAGTAAGGCTTTCCTCCCTCATGAAAAATTGACTGGTGTTAGTTTGTTCATAATGAATAAGATGTAAGAGGTATTGGATATTGTGTACATCTTTTCATCGAATTATGATTATTATTATAATCTTGTAATAACGAAAGCTTAAGTTACTGAGGAAGTTAAGTAATAGTTATGTGCTTCCTGGCTAAGTTACCTTGAGCTTAATTACGATATGTGAGAACTTGGAATGGACCGACTTTCGACTTTCCGGCCAAACAACTTATCATCAAGGTATGGGCCTGCACTTTGAAGATAGACGATTATTATTTCTTTTTTTGTGTATGTTCTTTATTTGTGTGTGTGTTCTTTGATCAAACTGGATCAAGGGTTTTGGCACATTATTTGCGGTAAGATTTAACACTATCCACGGTAGTACTCATCGATTGGTTGCTGAGTGTTGGTATTTTTGTAAAAGCAATAATACAACTTTTGTGGCTGATGTTGATTGTCTTCACTGTAATTTCTGTGTTTGATGCGACGAGTGCCAACACAGGGTGACTACTGTATATATGAACAATATACTGTAGATACAGTAAATATTTGCTATAGAGGCTCAATAGTCCCATTTATTCATCACATTCGTGGCATATAAGAGAAAAGAAACTCTGAGTTGTAATGCTTGAAGATTAAAGTACGTGGGTGTATTTTTCTATAATCTAGAGCAACCTAGATAATTGTGTTTGCATACAGTCAGATAACAAATGAAAGGAAAGTGTGAGATTGGCAGAGAGAAGCTGTTTACAACTCTTTTTTTTCCTATTTTTCAACACAGCATTAGGGATCTACGTCTCGGATGCCTATGAAAGATGCTAATGTCTGTCCTCGAAAATATTATGGGGATAATCTCCTACGAAACAATTCCTCAATTCGTGGTGTTGAGATAGTTTTTTTTTCGAGTAAAATTAGAAAGATTAAGTAACTCTCTTGAAGTATGAAATAACGAATCATATATTATGAATTTGTGTGTGTGTGTGTGTGTGTGTGTGTACCTACCCCTATCATACGACGAAACAACTAGATGAGACACCATCTCGTGAGAAGAAACGAGAAAAAGAGATGAATATGTGCAATAGAGCGACGTGTAGTGGTTGGTCTCCCTACCTTCCCCTTATTGCCCAGCATATATGATGGCGGGTACAGAGTGGACACGAGTTGGATATTGGTGTCCTACTGTGTGTTAGTGGGCCTGTGTTGCTGTCTGAAAATTGGAAACACCTGATCCCTCCAATCTGCACCTAGAAACACGTGGAGCCTCATAAGTGCAGACTCCAGAGTGGTCGTGCGTTTCCTGGCATAGTTTGAGGGAATCAGTAACTTCGAATTTGTTATCAATATTACATGCAGGTCTCTTAATGCGTCTGAGGGTCATTGTGCGTTTTGATTGCCTTGCGTCTCCGTCTGAGAGCTCGTGTTTTTATTATGTGAGAATGTCCAATATCTGTGGCTGAGTGTCCTTGTGTGTGTGTGTCACATTTTATGTAAGGTATATAACTCTCTGTATACGTGTGTGTGTGTGTGTGTGTGTGTGTGTGTGTGTGTGTGTGTGTGTATGTGTGTGTATGTGTATGTGTATGTGTATGTGTATGTGTGTGTCCCTCCATATTCGTAACAATGGTCCCAGCTCATGGTGTCTTTTATATTTTTGCTGTTGTTCGTAGCCTTCTGTGTGTCTTAACAGGTTATTGTACTACTAATTCCTAGACTTCAAGAGGATCTGTTTAGTAGCACAGTTTGGAGGAATGTACTGCCCTCCAAGAGATTAACTCAAGTCAGTTGATCTACTTGAGTTATCTTATGCAATCACAATCTAAAGTTTCGACACCCCCCGGACCAGAAGGACGTCCAAGGTACAGATAGAATAATCATTCGGACAGAGAAGTGAAGTAGAGTACGGTACATCACGATTTAAACTAAAGCTCTATGATGATATGGTAAAATGATAATGGTATTCACACTCCACAGCCTCAATAGTCTCATAGATAAATAAATTGTGCATATGAAGGATATTTTCATTGCGAAATATGACACAACCTAAAATTTGGCTTCGAACCTTCATAATTATGTCTCAGATTCCATGGATGAATGTATATAGGTAGAGGGTTTGTCCGAATGCTTTCTATGCTGCTATGGCTTAGACTTCCTACTGGCCAGGGGTGTGTCGAAACTTTGTATGGTGGGTGAACACTTAATTGAGGTAGCCTTTTCATTATCCTTTGACCTTGATTTGCATGTTTTTACTATTTTCTGATGAAACTGTAGTGATGGTGTGATATCCTACGTTTGCACCAACCATAAAGAATAAATTTATAATGAAAAAAAAAAAAAAAAAAAAAAGCTTTCCCTCTGTATTGTGTAAATCTGAGAGTCCAAACCTGATTATTATTCGCGTCCATGCGGCTTGTTTATAAATGTTTTGTGAGTCTGAGTTTGTAAATATATACTGTACATGTGTTGGGGCCCACGCCATGAACAGTCACCAGCATAATATCGAGCCTTTATTCTTCAACACGATGCTCTTTGAAGTACAGGGTGAAGTGATGTTTATTTTGCGTTCAATTAAGTAAACAAACACATGCACACCCACACACACTTTCCATCTATGTCTCTATAGTAGTCCAATCCTTTCAAACCCTTTTACATGTCGATACATAATAAACTTTATTCCCATATTACTGTTACAGGTAAGGAAGACTTTAAAATATTAAACCGGCATATAATAGTAACCTGCACACATCTTTTAGCTACGTATACAACATTTGTCGGAACTTTTTTCAGATACCTAAGGGTCGTATTCCTACTGTACAGTATTGTATAATTTGGAAAACTTGCCCACAGTAAATGTTCCAAAACACACATGTATAATTTTATCTTACAAGTGAATCTTGTGTGTATATATATATATATATATATAATATAAAATTTTGTTTTATTTATTTATTTATTTTTTGCGAGAATTAATGGTCAAGCACATTCATATGGTTTGTGAATATCAACGTACTGTTCCATCACCAGTAATTCTTCATGCAAACATTTTTCAGGTTATCAATTTTCCCCATCTAGTACACAGATCAAAGCTGAGCACGGTATGACAAGTGAGTGAGAAGCCAGGCTGAACTAATGCACGGTGCAATAAATGGACTGTTATTTTAGCATGCTCCACAATCAGTCTATCAGCAATTTCCTCCATTGCAAGTTCAACATTTCGGTTTTATTTTCATTGCTCTTGTATGGTATTGATGGTTCAGTTCATGATATGGCCATCCTGCTCAAACTAGTGGAATTTGAGTAGGTATGAATGGAACTGACATTCATATGCAAACTTTTGTGGGTCATATGTCGTGGGTAAATTGGAGGGTTTCAGATTTTCAGATTCCTTCAAACTATGGCAGGAAATAAATTACCTCAGTGTATAAAAGAGGATTTTTTTTTTTTTTCTCTCTTTTTTTTTTGGCAGAGTTTGGGGGAATGAGTATCCCTTCACCCTTCCAGCAACAGATGACCCATTCAACATCAGCCCTCGCTAAAGTAATAGATGTTATTGTTCTTAGCCAGTTTACGATCATCAAAGGTGTTCGTGCCTCGAGTATATTTGATTAGAGTTGGATGTTTGACTCTGTATGGCATCTGGATGAGGAGAGGTAGCGACCTTCTGTAACCAGGGTTCAAACTGCATAAAATTTATAGCTTAGCTCTATTGAAGATTAATTTGCACCTAAGAATGTTTATCAAGTGGCTTCCCGTGACAAGTAATATCATTAGATGTTAGTCAGAGGAAATGCTCAAGTTTCCTTTGTTTAGTTATTAAGCTATGTGTGTTACCATTAACAGTAATGCTTTTAATTAATTTTGTGATGAAACTCATTGAAGCCATTAATTTTCATAGCATTCATTAACCCTCAGGCTTTCGCGTTACTGTTTACCGGTTTTTACCTATATAGTTTATTACAATTTCTTGATCCCTTCCGCAGTGTAAAATTTAAATATACAAAATCACCCTGACAAAGCGACAATATTGCCATTGGTAACTTAACACAAGATATTTCCGACTTTGTGTACCGTCAGCATATAAATCCCACTTGGGAAACTTTCGTCATATCTCCATAAGTCAAATTAATCAGGGTAATATTATTCATTACGAAACTTTTCCTCGATCGCTTAAAAAGTTGTTGGTAGCATTAGCATCGATAAATAACGACCCTGACGATCAGAGTGAAGGGTGAGCTAAGTTGTATGGTGTATAGGCCTATAGAGTGATGGTGTAATGTGATGGAGTAGTGTGGTGGTGTAGGCTAGTGGGATGGTGTAATGTGATGGAGTAGTGTGGTGGTGTAGGCTAGTGGGATGGTGTAATGTGATGGAGTAGTGTGGTGGTGTAGGCTATGGTGGGATGGTGTGGGATGATGTAGTAGTGTGATGGCGCAGTAAAATGATGTTGTCATAGAGTGATGGTGTATTCCTTGGCAGATGGTGTGGTGTAGTGTAGATTGATGGTGTAATGTGATGATGATCTTTATTGATCTTTCAGACAGAAGGAACAAATATTTACATTGCATAAACCAGTCAACTTAAATATGCATACAAATTCAATGCAATATACTCGATAAGTTATATATAATAATACCAAACAATAATCATGAATACCTTTGGCTATACTGTATGAAGAATGGAATGTTTTGATGAAAGTATTTACTCGACATGAGCACATCAGGTAAAAAGGCCATCGATCCCTTATCATCTTATATTAGCATACCATACACTGCTTCACTAAATCGCCTTGTAAAATTATGTAAATCCTGAGGAAGAAACCGCGTCACTTTACCTTCAACTTTTTAACTATCCGTGTTTTTTTTATACCAGAGAATACGATACTTTTGACACTAATGAATTAAATGAATATACCAAATAATTCCTTTCCTAGTAATATCAACTTCCTCCTTATGATTATATTATGGAGACGATTGTTATAAAAATAATCATTTAAACTTATAAGAGTTCATTATATATTTCAGATAATGGAATTAAGTACCTTTAAAGCAGTATGACTTTCCACACTCCAGAAATAATAACCTCACTATGGCGAAGTGCTTAGTAAGGTGTTCATTATCTCTTGCCGGATATTTAGAGGATAATTATTTCCTCCAAACTCAGCCAGGACACAGGCTACCTCGGCATGTGAATAGGGGATTTGTTTTATGTATAGGTTGGAGAAATTGGGAACCATCCAAAACGAGATATCCTCCCGAGGCATTTCATTTCCACACCAAGGTTGGCTCATAAAATCAGTTTGATATAAAGTTCCTCCTCTTCAATCTTGTCATCATCATCATCATCATCCTTCACCGTTAACCTTGAAGTCATTATCATCACTATCACCATAAACCACTGAAAGACAAAGGCATTTCCAATTCTTTCTCCATTCTCTCTTGCCTGTTATTATTAGTCCACTTCAGCTCATCCCAACACAATTCACTACTTTCATCCTTATATCAGAGACTCAGTCATATGCATCGCCACCCTCAGAAAAGTTATATTCCACCATCTACAGTTACAACAAATACAAAAAATGAGTTCCCTTTTCTCTACGTTAAATGATGGCACAATAGACGAAACATTCTGATCATCATTATTCAATCGTGGAGTTGTTTCATGCATTTGATTAAGGGGATATATAGCACATTGTTTTGGGTGGTAAATCTGGAGCAAATGGTTCCTCCAATCTATTCCAGGTAACAGGATACTATTATTTTCCTTCATCTGGGTCTGTTTCCTGGTATACTTTGGAGGAATCAAGGCGCCCCAGTATATCAAAAGTATATCATCCCCTTAAAAATACATCAGAGACAGGGGGGGGGGGAGTGTTCAATTTTGCGAGTGTATATCATTATTTTCTTTAATCATTTTTTTTCTTTTACAAAAGTTCAGGAAAGCCCATGAAAAGTCCCGTTTTCACGATCATCATTAATATATCAGTGACTTGCATGACCTTGCCACATTTATAAATGAAGTAAGATAGGAAGGGAGAACACAATTTATCTGTTTTCCGTATCTAATCATAAGGCCATCAAGTGTCGCAAAACATTTTCTCTGGTGCATTGCAGCTGTGGCAGGCTACTCAAAATTGCTTCTTGTCCCTTTCTGCAGCTTGTATGAAGTCGCAACAAACGTGTGTGTGTGTGTGTATCATTTAGTAAAAATGTTTAACTCGTCATACATAAACTTGATCATCATTATAAACAAACATTATTAAACTTAAACTAAGTAATTGTTAGGAAGAGTGTTTTCAGTATACTTGATACATACATCTGGTTTGCCGTTGAGAAAATGCTTTACATCATCCTGACTATGTTCCTTTTGAGATTTTGATTTTGAGACTTTATCCATCTGAGCTATATGAGCATTAGCACAATTCAAGTTCATTTCACGCGGTGCAAACTTCTTTTGTGCTTGTCAGTCTGTGCAACGACTCAGGGAATATATCAACACATGTATAAAAATATCTGCCCCCACATTTGTATACACGGAAAACAGCAAATACAAATATAAAATTCAACTAGAAAAATAGAAGCATAACTTTTTTTTTAGAGTCTCTCATATGCAAATGCAAATACGCACCGGACTCCGTGCCTAGTTAAAACTGAACACATTTATTCGAATTTATGTAGCGATAGTAATGGCTAAATTACCACAGGAATAAGAGGCAGAAAGAAAGCCTTATGAATACTGATGCGCCTGGTTTGTAAACGAAGGGAAGCACAGGACGCTATAAGAGGGTAATCTATCGTGGGTTAATGAGTGTTATTGATAATTATCCAAAGGTATTAAATTCGTCGACCATAGCATACCTACTCAAGAACATGGAGGGAAAGGAGGCAAAAGAATGGGGCAATATTTTCACTCGTTGTTGTTGTTGTTGATGTTCTCCCGGGGCAGAATGGCCTCCTGCTCTGGTCGCAGTGCAAAAAACAAAAACAAATTAAACTAAAGGAGGGGCTGGCCCTCTGTGCCTGGGCTACCGAAGCAAATCCCAGGGAGATGGGACCAGAGCTTACTGAGTCAGGGGGTCTGGGGGCCTCCGACAGCCAGGGAGATTGGGGGGAAGGTCTTTGATCCTACAGACAGTGCTGTGGGCCTAAGTCCACGTTACCACAAGAGCTACAAGTGGGGCCGCACCTTCCATGAGACCAGTCCTGAAGGGACCATAAGGGGGGGGGGGGTGTTAGACTGCTGCATGCAAAGAGGTAATGCACCCCCGTGTGATGGCGGTCCACACAACAGTAAAAAAAAAAATAATAATAAAGAGCCTCTGGTTGCAGTACACTTCACGTGGATTTTTAATCCATGTGGGCAGATCTCATCAAATCCACTAGAAGGGGACCAGATCCTACAACAATCTATATTCTAACCCTGTGGGGGATGGCTAGTATTCACAGAGAATAAAGTCAGCTCCCCTGGGCAAAATCACTCCTTGTAAATTGTCGTTTCTAATCTACGGCTGCCTGATATTTTTCCTTACTTTCATACAGTCTATTGGAGTTAATTGAAATAAAATCAAGAATACACTGCAATGTAAAGGGTTAATCGGGATATTATCAAATTCATTGTGTCTGTAGCTGTACTTTGGCATAGAGAATCGGCTTGAGTTAGTCAGAATAGAGAATCATAAAACGATACTGGCTCTCAGAAACTTAAAATATAAGTATGCTTATGGATTATTTGCATTTTATTAATACTTGAATATCTCTTGTCTTGGAAGAAAGTATTCATACTAATGAATTCACATAGTGGCCTATAACTCTGATATAGAATTAATCCGTAATACTCTGGTTATTCTTTGTTATATATATATCATCATGCTCTACTTCGGTGATTTTATATCTTGGAAAATATGTAAAGATAAAATTTTACCTTAAACTAATAACGAGTTTGAGTATCCAAACTTGTTTTAGGGATGCAAAGTATACTATTTTTATGTGATCGCTTCTTTTTTATTATGCAAACGTGAAAAAGTTTCTTCTCTTTAAGGAACTTTGCTAGTAGTTTTGGTTCTATTTTTTATAACATTTAACCATTTGGAACATGTACTGAACAATATTTGAAATGTTGGCATACAAACCATAATATTATAAAAAATAACACGATAAAAATGAAAAGATACACACAGGTAATTGTCTTATGAGTGAGTTTGTATGTTTAGTGTATTAATATTTACAATAAAACTAGCGACATCATGTAAGAGGTCTTCTGTTGTGGGCGAATTAGACAGTACAGATTCTTACAAAGTAGTTCAAGAAATAAATGAATACTAAAACATATGAATATGGGAACTGTTTCATTGTGTAGTTTGGAGGAGCCAGTGCCTCCAAACTTCCCTACAACAAACAGTCAACTTATCAAACAAAATTTCATCTATTGGGACTTGTGCTGCATAATCCTATATATGTGATAAACAACGAACAACCATTAAAACTATTACACTCACCTCTCGTGGTGGAGAGCACAAACATTTCACCGTGACTGTTCCTTAATAATATTGTGGAGTGATGTAAAATATTCAGTCAGTGTTAATTACGAAAATATGCTCTAAGCCTTTCATATGTTTTCAAGGAGATGAACTGTTATTATTTCAGCCTGGGTTTCTGACAAATATTACCAAATAACAATAAAATAATTATAACCTGTAGTAAACTCTGCATGCGAGTTTGTTTCATTGGAAAGAGTAATTGTGCCTCACAGAAAATAAAATAATAACATTAATCAGGCATTCTTTGTGAAAATGACCTCTAGATTGCCCTCGAATCAAATCATGCTTAGTTGCCGACTGTGTAGAGACTCAGAGAGAGAGCGACTGACGGTACTTAAACATTGGCGCCTCATGAACGGCTGCTGTCAAGACATAAACTTGGTTTGAGTAGGTTTTCCTATATATGACTAATTACAATGTCTAGCTCTAGGAAGGGTATTTTAATTAAGGTAAAATTTGTTCAGTGTGGTAATAGTATTTCTCTACCTTTTGTCAGGGAAGGAAATACAATGTCAACATTTGTACGTATTTCATGCCTATATTGACTTTATGCATGGCAATAAAATAAGGAACTTGGAAATATATTACAATAAGAAGTTCAAGAAGTTGATCTCATGTCCTGACACAGGTCCTGTGCCTTGTATTTATTTGACGAAAATGCACCGACTCCCTCATCTCAATAACCTGTCTCAAACAAAACTAATTGCACTATATCTTAGGCAGCTGGGTAAGTGTCTACAATTTACACGCACTGGAATCTTCTAAAGACGCGTATTTAAAGGTGTCAGCTGGAAAGGAGTCCATACATTTTTACGAGTTTAATGGAATAACAAAGGCTGCAGTTTCTACACGGGCAGCTAGCTATACGTCGTGGTGCTGAAGGGGTAACTCCTTTGTGATGATCTGTCTTAATGAACCACGGAAGGAAGGGATTCATTCTCATTCTCTTTTAGTGCTTTCCAAGAACTTGATGGAGAGAGTGCCTTGTGGTAAATGTTGAGGGATACTGATTACGCCAAAATAGGCTATAAAACACAAGCCTCTATCGTAAACGGAAGTTATCTGTTTCCTGGCCTAGTTTAGAGGAATTAATGGCCCTGTAATTTGACTTTAAGAGATTACTTCTCTCAACGTCTTCGTGTTTCTTTGCTCAACACGAAAATGTGGAACTAAAATGAATTGGATCTTGTTTCTTGATTTGTGGCTTCTGATTCTTTCTAAATGACTAACAAAATAACACTAATATTAGGAGAGTCTATTTCACGGCATTTCTTGTAGGAAACATAGGCTCTAATTAATGGACAGTATCATAGCCAGCATGAGGTATAGTTGCCTTCATTATTCCCTCAACGTACCTGTACCTACTCCTTCTATTACAGTATTTTTAAGCCAAATTCGTTGTAAAAATCCATACACCAAGGGCAAGATTTATATCCCATTAACTTATTGGTTAAACGTTACCACGCAAATCTTGTTAAAATTTTACAACTCAGGGGTGATAGAAAATTGAGGTGTCAGATAAGCCAGATGACCTCAGTAGTGTTCAGGAAGTTGTGAAGGCAAAACAACATTGTGGCCTTTAACAGAGTCATACATACTTCAGTGGTTTCCAGCTTAAGTGAGGAGGAGTCGAAAAGGCTGAAATATTAATGGTGAGATATGCACGTGTTGGCTCTTCCAGGAATCCTTTTAAAAAACGTTGGCATCGGGCAGAGCACTAATTACGGTAGGTGGTCTGTGTAAGGAACTCCACCCGGGCTAGTTGTGGTGGTAATCAGGAGGCAGGCAAAATGTTCGTCTAACTCGTGTACTACTAGCTTTATTTTATTTTAGTACATTTGTTTATTCATTTAAATGCATTTTTTTTTCTTTGTGCCCGGACCACAACGAGTGAGGAGTAGAGAGATGTCTTTTTATTTTTTATTATTTTTTTTTTTGTCGAGTTGCACACATTCAGATGAACTTGTCGAGTAATAAGGGTGAGGGTTCTCTCAGTGTCAGAAAATGTAAACCAACAGACCCATGCAGCTGATAATATTCTTTCTCTCAAACTACTCCAGGAAAATATTTACGTGGAAACTACTCATTGACGAGGCTGTGAGATAATCGATATTAACTCTACTCATCACCACAAAGATTATAATGACTTCTCTGATCATTTTCCTTGCAAGATTTTCTCTATTGTTAGGGTACAAAGAGCTAATTGAGCTGGTCTGGCTACATTCATCCGTAAAGCCATCTATTATCTATTCTTCAGGAGTGAATAAGTTGTTATTGTCCAACTGTTCTCATTATTTTTCGCTTATATCTCAATCAGGTAAAAGGGATCGAGCATATAAAAATTTATGCCCACATAACGTTTGTCATAATATCATATTCTTTTTAAAAATATTTGTGACCAATTTCAAAATTATTGTGAAAAATTTTATGAGACTACCAGAGGATTTATAAGGACTACCGATTTGTTTATGAAAAGTATGAACAATATACCACACACAGGTTTCTGTAATGCTGAGCAACATTTTCATTAACCTTCTTCAGCAAAAGATAAAATAAACAAATATAAATGGAACGTCAGCAGTCGTTTAAGTTTTCACTTGCTAGGCTAATTAGAAGCGATATGTTTGCATTGCACAATATAGTGGGAATTATGGTATACCTGGCAACGATGTACAGATCTGGAAAAATGGAACAGACGACATGGAACGGGTTACTTATTTGGCATAGGGTGGGACAAAGCAGTGTGTGCAGTAACGCGTCCTTCCCTATGCTATTTGAGAGACCGATTTCAGGCTTGATTTTTCCTTGAGTCCGGGGCTGAAGGCGTGTTAGAGATCTTGATGTCTGTGTGAAGCAGCTCCTCCATTCCGACTTGCAGGTGGTCTCTAAAAATCCACATATGAAAGGTTGGAGGAAGGGCAACGCCACATTAGGACCACTAGACGGTCCATAGTGTGTTGGTGTGATGGATTCGTCATATGAATACAGCTACTTCTTTTCCGAACCCATATTATAAAGGACAACGTAGCAACTGTTTCGAACTCGACCTGCTGCCGGTGGATGGACTAGCTAGGAGTGGTGCTGGGTGGACATAGGAAGTTTTATATGAAAAAAAAAAAAAAAATAGTAAAAGGGGTAATTGCTACCTTATATTTGTAGGAAAATTAACACCAATCTGAATACTTATAGAATATATAAGAATTACCATTTTTCAGTGCAGAATCCAGATAACTATGTTTTGGAGGTCTTTTTATTTCATGTATAATCGGGAAATAATTGCATTGTTGTGTAAGTTATATAAAAAACAATATATTATAGTTTCAAGCTGCAATAACTATTATATATCTAATTCTTTTATATCAGATAATGGAAAATATTGACCATAGAAATAAATAATTTGATTCTCATTATTACATAATCTCGTGTTTAACTCCCTGAGTGGATTTATAAGGTGTTCATAATTTTACATATTTGAATGTTGGTGAGTTTTCAAGTTTCATAAATTTGATAAATATTCTTTGAGAGAACTGTTCACATAAAAATGCATAAATCTCTGTGTTAACGTAAAATATTATCTTTAAGTGAAGCTAAAAAAAATCGGATTTCATTCGCCAAAAATGCTGCAGAGTTCCTGAGGGAGATATATTTTCACTTCAGTAAATTTTGCGATATTGGAAAAGTGTCATTTTTGTGAGTGCTAAAATAGATGGATAGGTTGAGGGAGAGGGGTAGATAGCACACGAGATTAATCCAGTTTCCTCAAAACCATTGGCCTCCGTGACACACAAGACACATTTCTTGCATGCAAAATATAACAGAGAGTAAAAATAGTATATAATTGTACACTACAAATCTGAGGGCCTTTCTGACATAAGAAACTTATCATATTCTTATACAAAACACAATGGAGCAATCTGATACGCATACCATCGAGCCTATTTAATCTTGCAGCGGTACTCATCACTCTAATGTCACCTTTCATTAATCGTTTAAACTTTAAAACTCCATAATTTGTGTGGATACGTAAGTCTTACAATCAGTCTCCGTCAAAAATTGAAAAAGAGCCGGATATTTATAACTCTAGTGCAGTTTTAGAGTTAGTCTATATTGTACTGTAACGTAGAATCGCAATGCAAGGTTTGTCTCCAGCCTGCTGCGAATCGTCTGACACAGTACGAATGAGTTGCATGAGTGATAAATGAAAGTGGTTCAGTGATGTATCAAATGGATGGGAACTTTAACAAGGCCTGGATACAAACTTTAATTACAATTGTAGAGAAGTGTCTAGTTTCTTGCCCACTCTTGCGTAACAAAAATAGAAAACATGGAAAAAGAGCTGACACGGAACAAAATACGAAGGTTTTAGCAACAGTCGAGTTTTTAGGATGGAAGGGACAAGAGAGCAGCTAACTCTGTTAGCTGTAATAGAGTTACACATATTGACATCACGAGGCAGTGGGCACTCTAAAAGGAACAGCTATGAAGGCCTTAAGTTATAGGGTCGGTACCTGCTGAATATTATGACCACTTCTAATAATACTATATTTGCTGAATTGATGTCATGAGTATAATAATTTTCAACGTCGTGTTCTTTTTCTACTTATGACACCTGATATTTCCTTCATTCCTTCCATCCTGTGCTAGGAGGTAATCTGTTGTGGGCAAATTAGAGTGATGCTGCTTCCTCTAAGGCAGTCTAAGCTATGTAGTAAAACGTATCTCCCTCTCGGCATATACAGTAGGCTATAGGCTTGACGCACCACAGTAGTTTGTCTCCTGCCATAGTTTGAAGGGATAAGGAATCACCTACTTGTTAATAGGCTATCCTTATAATTATCGTATGCTCCTGTTTCACACCTTCCGTTCTATTTATAGCTATACCTACAGTGTATTTAAAGTTTTCTTCTTGTTAATGATCGTACTATACCTACATAATTCACCAGGGATTAATTCGTGTTACTTGAACTATAAATGGGTTGATGCATTAAAAAGGACAATCCAGGAGAGAGAATTTTGATAGTGGACAAAAAAAAAAAAAAAAAAAAAAAAACACGAGTCGTATTTCACTGTTAACTGCCGGGATTAACTTTTTTCAGGTTCGAGGCCTGATGAGTGTACCTTGATAAAATGCATGCAAATTTCCCCTCTCGTGCTAAAACAAGCGGAGAACCAGTCGAGCTGAGTGGGAAAGATTAGGATAATGTTTTGTACCATAGTGGACAGAGCACCGCTATTACTGAGAATGATGCTCACGAATTCAAAGTTTGCACGAATTTTGAGACGAATTTTTGGTTGACGTTTCTGTAAATTCCAAGTTAATGCTTGGTTGCATGAAAATTACGAAGATGTCTTAAATATATTTCGCAATTTTACGATACATACGTGCCCTTCATTTATTGAGGAAATTACATTATTTTACACTTATTTTAGAAATGTTAGGGAGGGGAAGAGAGGGGGGAAAAAATCGCAATTATTTTCCAAGATTAGCGCCTACACTCTACGAGTCTACATTAAAGAAACTTAAAGCAATATGTATTTGCAATAGTTTGTACTTTAGATATACCAAAACATAAACATCATACCGATCATCCTATTAAACCACACAACATTTTCATTCCATCTGTTTCTTGTCATGTCTGTATTACTGATTCACTTTACATAAGTTGCCAAAGCTACACACCTCACTATTGTAGAAAATATTATACTTACTTATTACACTATAGAAACCAAACATACTTTCCCAAGCAATCTTACATTAATCCCTTAAAAAGAGTACAAGACCGAAATAGCAGTTGGAAAAGGAAATTGTACGTCACATTTTCCGGAGAAAGTCGTTTTGGCTTATTTGTCCTCGGTCTTTAAAGAGAGACGTATTGAAGATTTTTTCACCTTTTAGTATTGGAAATAGGTAAAAAAAATTACCGTTTGATGTCAAATTCCTCTGAGAGACTTTGACCTTACTCATTTTGTCTCAAAAGTGTTCTACAGAAAAGAGGTTAGTTCGATATGTCTCCTTATGTAAAGTTGCACATCCCAGGGATTATTTTATGATTCCGTCAAGCGGTGAGTTGATAACCTCTATGAATCCACATTCTCATTTTGAAGCCGATCTCAGTCGCATCGCTTAATATGAACAATTATTTCATTGTTCATTCGTCTCCCATCCTCTTTCCTGGTTTCCTGAGGCCAGATTTTATCCGTCTGGCTTCTTGAGTGTCCTCCAGCCCTCTGAATACAAGCCTGAGTACGAAGGAAGAATTAATTTGACGTGAAGGCGAAAAAAATGGGCTAGTGTGTGAAGCCCTAAAGGGGAAGTGTTCTTGCGGTGCAGTTGTAGGGCTTCAGACTCCTCCAAATTATGCAAGTAAATAGAATACAGCAGTATACGAGTTAGTGGACTTTATTTTGTTGCGCAGTTTGGAGGAATCTGGAGCTCTCCTAAATGACCACAAGAAACTTAAATCTTAAATAATTATATCACCAAAAAAATCCACAGAGAGAAGTCCAGTGATGAGGTTTCCCCCTTTTGTTTCTGTATTTACGTAAATGTGGAGAATTTGGCAGGGGAAATAAGTGGGCTCATGTCACACAAGGCTGCCCCGGCCCACGCTACCAGCACCGTTATTACATTCACTACGTTACTGTGTTTGCTATTTTACTGAAAAGGCCTGTCGGTGTGTTACTCTTATTTGGTTGCCTATATAATATGTGTTGGTTTATGTGTTCCCGTATAATAATAATAATAATAATAATAATAATGATAAATATTATTATTATTATTATTATTATTATTATTATTATTATTATTATTATTATAAAGATGTACTTATTTGATAAATTGCGCTATTGTGTATACAAAAGTTTGACTATCTAAATGAGTTCATGTGCGTGAGTGTGTGTGTGATTAATATTTCTGAAATATGTTTTGTGTATCTGATTCAGTTGCTCTGTTTTGTAAATAGGCGATACTGTAAAGTTAAATAGGATACATTATAACTATGTATATCTTTCTCTGTCTAATAAAAGGTGGAATTTCACATATGTATTTATTCATTGTACTGTACCGAAATATAGAGCAGACACCAAAACATCATAGAGAATAGAGTTGAAGTGAGAGTGAAAATGTTGAATACCCTTGAGTCCTGGCTATCTGTATGCGTTAAAATGAAAGAAACTGTTCATTTTTAAATGCTGCGTTATTGACTTACAATTATTGTTTCCCACTGAGGCATGTATTCAGATTTTTACAGAGGGAGAATATTGGTTCTCCTCTCTTCCTCTCTCAGCTTCCGTTTTGCAGAAGAGTCAGACTTTAAACACTTGTCTGTTTGAAAAATATTGTTTCTCTGAAGAAAACTGATGGACGACTCCTATTTTTAGATAAATTCCCTTGGGCACGTAGCATTTGATAAGTCATGAGGTTGTTTTAAAGAGAAAGAATAATATGTATATGACTAATAATTATCACAAACAATTAAGTTTTCCTGTATAAATTCGATGCCAATCTTTCCATACAAGTTGGTACGTATCTCTTCTTTTTCTGATAGGTTCTGCTGAAGGAAGTGGTGAGTAGGGAGGAGCTTTCTTCTTTCCTATACCTTCCCTCACTCTAGTATTTTCGGTAGCATAGCTTAATCAAGCAGCCTTAAAAGGACCAGAAGGTCTGTTACTGACTGTCATTTGTATCCTTTGTATTCCTTTGTATTCATAGCATGAGGAGCTGTCTGAAATACACTACATGTTGGGGATTAAGAGAACTTTTGTGTTAGTCAATCTAGGGTCATAAGCAACTGCCCCCACTGGAATGACATATCCTTGCTTACTATGACAAATGAGTACAGTGCACTGATGAAAATTACATAATTTGGATGTAAAAGCAAAAATGGTTGACAAGAGTATTTGATTTAACATGGTGAAATGGAGTGCACCAGAATTTAATTGTTCGTGAGTTTGAACCACCTATTTTCTAATAGAACTTCCTCCTACGTTCGCTGTGAGAGGTGTGGACTGCCATATCTCATTTCACTTAATCGTATTGAACTCCCGAGGCCTTAACAGCGCAGACGAGGTCTTTCATCTCTGACTACGCGCTTTACTGCCTGAATTTATATAGTGTTGGTTGCTCAGCCTGAGGTCTTCCATTACTAACTGTCCTTGTTAGTGGTTTTAGAACTGCATCCTGTGGTTAAAACAGGTGGTTGTTGGTGTATCAGCTGACCTCCCCTCAGTCCGCTCGGCTTTAACACCAGTCCTCGTGGGAGTCCGCTCACTGCCTGCCCGCCTGCCCTCTGTTTGTGTATCACCCTGCCTCCTCCCTCACACCGCCTACCACTCGGATCCCTCCCTGCCTCCTCCCTTACCGCCTACCTCTCGCGCCGCTCCCTTCCTCCACCCTCACACCCAACTCTGGCGTCCTTCCCTTCCTCACTGCCTATACCTCTCGTGTCCCTCCCTGCCTCCTTCCTCACCTATCTACTCCTCTCGTGTACCTCCCTGCCTCCTCCCTCACCTATCTACTCCTCTCGTGTACCTCCCTGCCTCCTCCCTCACCTATCTACTCCTCTCGTGTCTCTCCCTGCCTCAACCCTCACCTATCTACCTACTCCTTTCGTTTTCCTCACACCCGCTGCCTGCCTTCTGTCTGTCTGTGTCTCTCCCTGCCTCCTCCCTCTTTTGCCCAGTTCTACATCACTTTGCTGTTTGCCTGACCTCATGCTGCTATCTCTCACTCACTCCACACCGCCCTTCTTCCTCACCTCTCATTTTCTCCCACTGTCACCTTTCCTCTTCCGTCTGGTACATCTATTCGTTCAGTCTAATAAGATACTCCTGTGTTCCTCTTGGTCTCTTTTGATTAAACTTCTCTGATCTTCCTTCCGACGTCATCCTTCCATCTCTCCCGATATCGTTTATCTTCCTTGTCTCATCTGACCTCCTGATATACGCCTCATAAAATTACATTCCACTTCCCAATGTATTGCATTTTCGATATATTTGATTTCCCATTGTACTCCACCTACAGTGCACTTTAGGTTTTACACTATTGTTTCTTCTCACATTCCCATACTCAGGCAATGATACTAACCTAACCTAACCCAATAATCATAGATGAGCAAAATATCCGTAAGAAAACAAACCCCAGTGCTCCGCACAGGATACACTAACTTTTATGAACTTGTGTTTTACATTCCAAAGACTGCTAAAAGAACGTGCGTAAATTGTTAAAAAAATTTCCTTGCCAGATATTCGCTGGTATGACTGTTGGCAAACCAGGCATTGGCAATAGATGATACAATTTTCCAAACATATTCATTGAAATTGTAGTTTTACCCAGTATGGTTTTTCACTGTTGCGTTCGCACCGGAATATATGATCCTGAATCCGAAAAATTGTTGCATACAAATACTGAATTATTTTGTTAGAATGAATAGAGATGACCCTTAAAAAAAAAATAATATAAATTATACCTGTATCAAGTACTTTACTGTACATGCAGTCCCTCATCTAAGACCACCTAATGGTTTTCCAGGCTTCGTTTATTCAATAACACACATAGAAAATTATTTCCTAAGCAAATGACAAAATTTGTAGTGTTAAATGGGCTAGTGTTACTGATTCATACTGTACCACTAAAATCAGTAAGGAGTCCAACCAATTCCAGGCCTAACATTATTTTTATACTTCAAAGCATTTACACCTGAGCTACTACACCCTTTTACTTTTTGCGTCATCATTGTTGGAAGGAGGTTGTTCTATTACCTCGTTGTGTTGTGCAGTGAATACGATAATGTGTGTTTGTTTCTATTTTTCTAATTATTATTAGTATTAATTTTTTTTTTTTTTTTTTTTTTGTCGGGAGAATGTTAATCGGTGAATAATCTTTTTGGTAGAACTGAATGGCTACTTGTTCACCCAAGCTACTGATATAAAAAAGGCTATATCACTATAATGGAAGGAATGGTGTCTTGTAGCATAGTAGTACCGGTATCCTCTTAATTAAGGGCATACTCTCCAATCATTCACCAATCATCTAATATTATTCCAGTATTATAATATTATGAAGAGCTATTCACGCCTACAAGCAGTGTTACCAACCATATCAACCACTCAGTCTGTTTCCAGGCATGGTTTGTAGTAGTCCGTAGCTGTCAAATTCACTCACGTAGGATTGCTCACTTAAGCTTTGGTGCAGATCCGGATATTCACTGTTATTTCTTCTACACTTTTAGTAATAGTGTCTTGTTTGCACTGTGGTCCAACCAACTCCAAATGGTTTTTTTGTTTTTTTTCCAATATATAAAAAATCTCTGTACGGACACTCTGGGTTAAATTGTATCTCGTTTGATGCTATATAGGAGTGCCACGTTTTAATTGGTGTCTTGACTTACTCCATATGGTTTTATTTAGATTAAGAAAGAGAACACCACCTGCAGCTTATGGTTAAATGTATAGTATCGTAGAATGCAATACTTTGATAATCCATGCCAAGATTTATTATAAGTTCATTGCAGTGAAAGAATTGACTTAATTTCGCTTTTTATCGAACACCTATTTTACATATTTCATAATTATGAAGTTCAATATCCAAGACGTTTCTATCTGCCAAGGATTCACTGGGTACAAGAAACCATCAAGATTTGGGGTAGGGGGGGGGGGTAGGACTTAAACTTGATAATAAATATTTCCGGACATACTCGAGTGGGTTATCCGCTTTACGAGATGTACAGAAATTCTCATAATGTCTTTGTTGGACCGAAACAGTTAACCAAATACTCCCGAGTTAGCCATACGAGACTTTACTGTATCCCAAAATATCAAAAAGTTGTCATTAAAGCATTAAGGACAAGAGTTGCTTCTCATATGAATATAAGGTTTTGGTATTAATCGATAAAAGGTCCTAGAGGCAGTCAACGATCCTGAATGAGTAAACGGTACGTTATACAACGGAGGATTTCCTGTCGCAGTTGAAGTCGTCTAGCGTTATTTCAATTATAGAATGAAACACCTCACCTGTTGTTTATCGGTATTGTAAAGATGTATTATCCACTGAAAAAATACAGCCAACTTTGCTTCCAAACTAATTTAAGAAACAGGCTTCCATAATATTGTTTACATATTCTGTTTCTCTACATTACTTGGAGGAATCGGATGTCTCCAGTGTACCAAAACTATAATATTAATCACCTAAATTTTCTACACCATTATGAAGGTTAGGAGTGCGTCCATCCTACTGAAAAATCGTCTGGAGTTATGCAGAGAAAAACACAAAAATAGTAAGTTGTTAGTTGTTTAATAATGGTAATTGTGTAGATTCTTGCTCGTTGTGGAGGGTTACGAGGGAACTAAGTACATTATGCTGTACAATAGTCTACGTCGTGAATAATATATGCCGTCATGAAAGTTGGTGAATGCTTAGTGGCAAATCATGTTGCTTAAATTACTCTCTAGTTTCCTGGCTGGAGAGAGAGAGAGAGAGAGAGAGAGAGAGAGAGAGAGAGAGAGAGAGAGAATGATAGATATACAGATAGACTGATAAAATGATAAGAGACAGGAAGACAGGAGTTGGAGATAGACTCACAGACAGACACAGTGAAACAGAGAGATAGAATTCATAGATATATAAACAGAGAGAGAGAGAGAGAGAGAGAGAGAGAGAGAGAGAGAGAGAGAGAGAGAGAGAGAGAGAGAGAGAGAGTGCTGTGGCCTAGAATTCCTGAACAATAATCATTTAGGCTTGCACCACGTAGCATTAACTTTAGGCTCGCACTCTCCCATTATAACAGAGCCAGCAGGAGTCAAGGCGTGTTTGTTTACATTTTTCCTGGAGCCGGGTCACTTTTCCACCCCCTTGATTTTCACAGCCTCTCGTAGCTCAAGTTAGTGATGCGGATTATGAGCCCGGGAAACACAGAAGAGTTGTAGTTAGTACCGCAGAGGGAGGAGGCAGGAACAGATTTATATGTTACTACATATAATTATACACTGTTGCCACGGTTCACACTCACGTCTTTAAGGTACAGTACATTATGATGATTGCGACTTCCCAAGATTTGTATTGTTGTATGCTGTTACACACTATATAATACTGTATTATTATTATTTTTATTATTATTATTGTTGTTATTGTTATTGTTGTTGTTGTCTTTGTTGTTGTATTTGCGTTTGTCCCAGTCTACGTACTCGTAAGCAGTGTGGCTCGCGAAGTTCCTTGGGCCACTCACTATCTTCCTGGCAGAATGACAAACGAGGACTGTTCTTGCGCCTCGAGTCGTAAATCCTAAGAAATCATATCAGATGAATACATTATTTTACAACCTATATACTGCCGCCTTCCTCATATTAGAATCGGATAAATATTCCTAGTGTTTAGTCTTCTTAATAGTTAGTTTCATTATTCTGCTTCATTTATTCATCTTTTGATAAGGTGGGGTAAAAATCATTGAGAATGCGCAGAATACTCACACGAAGCATTCTAGGCTTCATAATCCTATTAATATGATATAATACAAGGAAAATTATCTGCATGATATGTTTTACAGATGTTTTATCAATACAATTTCACCGCTTCAATCCAGAAAGATGAACATACTCCAGTCAGTCGAGCTATGGCAAGACTAGTAACGAGACCAAATGAATGTCTAGGAGAAGCCTTTGGGTGTTGTTCCATGGCCTGGGTGTCTGCTGGAGCGTGAACGAGTGGGACCAAGGTACCATAAATTGTAAGGGATAAGTGAGGAACAATGGGATGGGGCTGCGGCTACAATAACAACCCAGCACAGAGGGTCTTCTGGTAAACATAATTCTACAGTATATACAGTATATGTGTGTTGTGTATGTGTGTGTTTATTATAATGATAAAATACCCTAGGGGGCATTCAAGTACTCGTAATATATTCAAGAATGAACAGCTGTGTTATGTGTAGAAGAGCGTTTGACTGCCATTGAATGTATGTTAAGAGATAGGATAGCATTTTGTCACGACGGTATTTACGGCACATAAGGATGGGCAGCCGGTGGAAAAATATTTACTGAAACGATATACCACGACGACAAATGTTGAAGTTGATCTCATGACAGATTAACCATATTACATGACAGCACCTAAAGACTATTTAAAACTAGACGATTGGACCTTTTCGGTGTCGGTATGTTGTAGAGACGTGGGAAACCATTAGCAGTGTAGGCATTCAAACAACGTGTCAGTAAGTGCATCCCATCATGTGATTGGCCCTGAGTACTGGCTTGTCCGGCCTCTCACTGTCAGTACGTGAGGGATTTGACCAGTATTACATTCGCCCTTGCTTACCAAGTAAAGAAAAATTTCTGTATTCTTAAGACATCACGTGTCTCAGAACGGTCGAATGTAATGTTATATGTATGTCAATTTTCAGCTAAACCAGTTAATTAGTCTTCGAGAAGTTACTGACACACACACACACACACACACACACACACACACACACACACACACACACACACACACGAGGGGACGAGACAAGAAAGAAAAAAAAACTGATTAAGTTAATACTGTAGTCAAGGTTTCTGGTTCATTAGTCCGACAGAATTTTTTCACGCCCGAATTTACTATTGTGCTTTTTTTTTACTGGCATGCAATTCTGTGCTCATGAAAATACTCTAATCCTGCAGGAAATGTATCTCAAAGCCCGAACCCTACTTTAACCCCGCGGCACGTACTGTAATATATTTCTTTTCGCAGTCTCTATTTAATGTGTACTTGATTTGGAAAGTATTGTTGTTGCATCGATTTGTCTTTATTATTATTATGTAAACAGTGTATGTGTGTGTGTGTGGTGGTGGGGGGGTTATGCCGACATGTATGTATGTATGTATGTATGTGTGTGTGTCTGTTCGTGTGTAGGTGTGCGGTTATGTCGACATGTATGTATGTATATGTGTGTGTATGTGTGTCTGTTTATGTGTATAGAGTATTATGATACCTGACTCCTGGATCAAGTAAAGTAATGAGATTGATTGATTGAGATTTTTTGATTGATTGATCTTTTTATATATATTTATTTGATTGATTGATTGATTGATCTATTTATATATTTATTTATTTATTTGATTGATTGATTGCTGACGAACACATGCCCCAATACATGACGATCTCCAGTATACTGACGACCTCCTCCCCCACCATCCTGCCAATATATGTTGTTCCCCTTCAGAGTTATGGTCAAATTTTCCCTATTGTCATTTCTTGTATTATCATTTGTATTGCCGATAACGTATACCGCCATTCATAACACATAGACTGGAAAAGTAAGGCCATTCCTAAATAAATACATTTCTCAAACAGCTACACACACTTTTCCAAAATAAGGTTCACCTAACGTACGAGTAGATAAAGAATTTCCTACCTCTTTTTCTTTCATTGTGGAAAAATGTTTGTGTAGTTAAGGGACCCCGTGATGTAGTCAGAAAACTGGAGGTGAGTGAGTCCTTCAAACAATGCCACGAAATACCATCTATGTTGAAGGAGCTTGTTTCGTGGCAATATCAGGAGGAATCAGAAGCCACAAAGTCTCATCACGATCACAGGGTCCTTAATCAAAATATGACGCATATAAAACTAGACCCTATTCTATTTTATGTTTAATTAAGGGTCTGTTTCTGTTGTCTGTTCCATATGTCAGTATCTGTAGTTCCTGAAGTGAAATGATAATAAGGAAATTTAAGTGTTTATTAAACCAAATAATATACATTAAGCATAAACTGTATGATGAAATACAGGACTGAGCCTAATCTGTCATTACGCTTAAGTGCTTCGACAAAATAACTACATATAGAGTTATATATTTATTCAATAATATATAACTTAGGCTGATTGAATTTAGCATGTCATTTGATGCCTTTTAGTTACTAGTTATTGATGTAAAGTATTTACAGACAAGCGTACTCACACATACATACATATTACATACATATCCATATGTACACATCATTAGCATACAAAATATACATACTATATAACTGAATGCACTAATGCTTTCTTCTTGACATAAATGTATATATAAACATACATCTACACACACTTGCATTTCCATATTATACACATTGGTACACATACATACCTACACATATGCAATACCATACATATTCTCGTACACATACTCTTACATACATATACAGTACTGTACAGTATACAGTAGATTATGAAAGTTGCTGAGTTGGCTATGTTGTCGCTTTATCCAATATGATATTTTGTATTTTTTGTAATGCCATGGATGTATGTGTTACGTCTTTGCATGTTTTGTATCATACTGTAACCTTTATCGATATTTATCACTACCGCCACAAATAATGTTGAGGTGTTATGCATCCGTTGTTTCTTACATCACAGTAATTTGTATGTACCGTTGTGGACACTTGAAACAAACATACTTAAAATGGGTCCCTTCATAGAGCATAATGAAGGACTGGCTTCTGCAAACCTTATAATTATGTTCTATGAGGTGCCCTATGTCAGTGGGGCCTGATTACATGATTGGGTCCTCAAATGTACCTCAGTATCTTTTTTTCTTTGTTCACTATGGATACTGCATATTATATCTGCTGTATCTCTGTACTTTATTAGCTACTGTATTCCGTTGTCTTATATATTGGCATTGTCGCTGTATTTATGTATTTATGTGTAACAGGGTATAATGTTTTCACTCTGTATCTACTGTATTGCTTTATTTCGTTAGTTCTGGATCAGTTTATTTGTTGGGACTCCGTTGGTATGAATTCGTTCAATAACTGCATGGTGTATAATCCTGTACACTTCATCTATATCACAAGCTGCAGTATCTCTTCTCTATTCACTCCTTCCCAGCCCTACCCTAAGCCATGCAGTGGGTGAGAGATTTTATTGATAGAGTTCCCCTTATTCAGAGGACCTGCATGTAATCCACGGTAGGTAGGTAGGAGAGTTGGTATTACTAAAAGAGATATACCTCGATAATAAATACCTTATTCATTACTACAATATTCCACCAATTCCAATGCTCCAGACACAACCAACCAACCAACCAACCTAGCAGTACAGAGTTAATATTAAGGTTCATTGTTAGAGCAGCCGGGCGTTAATATCAAGTTCATAGTTAATTAAAGCCAGATTACAGTAAAGGCACTTGACCCGCCGAGAAACCGAGGAGAGTGTGCGAAGATAATAATAATAATAATAATAATAATGAGTTCCCCTTCGCTCGAGAACTCACTATAAGCGCTTTGATCCCACGCTCTTGGACTTAAGGGGCCTGAATTATTGTCGGTAAACTGAAGGCTTGTGATTGCTCCAAACGGTGCCACAAAACAACACATATATTGAGGTTTGTTTTGTGGGCAAGCTTTGGAGGAATCGATAGCTTCCTGATTTCCAGTTATGATTGCAGGCTCAGTCACCTGCATGTGGGTCGTTAAGGCAGGCACAACACAATTTAAAGGAGGTCGTCTGTTTGGGCGAATTGGAAGGATATTGATTTGCCATAACTATACAACAAAAACACATCCCCTCTCGCATATACTGAGGTACCTCACTGTTTGGAGGAAAACAATAGCCCATCAGTTCACCCACAACAGATGCAAACCATAATGCTTATCAGCTAAACGAGCCTCATTAAGGGTGTGTGAATTCTCATTAAAATGTTGGCATCTGACTGTTGCAACTATGCCACGAAACAGACCTTCAATTTAAGAGCTGTTTTATGGTGCAGTTCGAAGAATTAGGTAGCTTTCACTACCCTGAAAATTATACCTCATTTAATTAAGACACATATCAATGGTAGGATGGTAGGAGAACACGGAGACTTTACAATAATTCATGCTCATAGACTTTATGTGTAATTACGGCCACCGCAAGTCAAACATATGAATAACCTTCAGCAAAACTTCAACAATGACATAAAGCTTAGCCAGCACTAGTCACAAATTGGTCCATATAAAATTTGTTCTAGGTTTGTAAGAAAAACCGTAAAACTAAAGGATGAACAATAGTGTTGCAGGGAAATACGAACGAGGCCATTACCAGAAGCCATACGAGCTGATAAATGAAACACCAGTGTACACATATTAAGTCTCTCAAAAGTTTAAATCCTTGGGACCAATAAAGTGGATACGTAGCTTACAGGGGGCTCTGCTCCCCTCCCAAATTACCAGCCTATATAATTTATCCCCGTGTGACCCCACTGATGGCAGACCACAGTGAAGAGAAAACAGGCGTTTAAAGACAGACTTTGTGTAATGGGTGACTTCTTCCAGTTAGGTATTGACCAACTATACTGGGGATCTTTAAAGTTTTCAAGATGTCGAGGCAGGAAATACAATGCAATCCCGATGTTTTGTTTGTTGGACTGATTATATGTCTGTATCCTGATATGATTTGAGCAATATCTATACTTCTGTCTGTCCCACGATTTCTCAGAGACTATAGTATCATGGCGATTGGGCAGAATATTAGTAAACCCGCAGTATGGAAGGGACCTTTTGAAGAGTATCATGTTTTTCGATTTCGTAATTTACCCTTCAATTTTCATGTCGAGGTAGATATCATAATGGCCACCCACGTACTTGGAGTAAAGAGGGGAGTGCGCTTTCCTTGTGACGTCACATTCAGTTTGAATGTTCACCGGCTGAGGCTCTTTATATTAATTAAGTTTGACTGAAAGAAGCAATGTATATTCTAGAGGACTATAGCTGACTACGGACCACAATGGCCAGTGGTACAAAAGTCAAGCAATTAATGATACTTTCTTTCCTGTGATATCCGTAGCGTGTGTACCGGATTGTTATCGCTCTAATTCAATTTTCATCTTAATTTATCATCACAGCTCCTCTGAACTGTTTAAGACTTCAAAAATTTTATATAGAAGTTATTTGAATTTCGTCATTGTACAACACATATTATACGGTACTTTTGATGCTCACCTCCATATTATTTAGATCAGTTCCCTTTACATTGAGGGTATTTTTCAGAAGGTTAATCTTCCCTAGTGAGAATGTTACACCTGGGTGGACAATCATAAAAGGTTATATCAAATACCAGGGTTAAATTCCATTGATGAAGGTCAGTAACGGGAAGGATAGGGTATTAAGGGTTGTTTGAAAAAATTCCTTTCTGCTTCGGGAAAATCTGAGTCAAGAGCACAAACACAGTGACAATTGTTGACAAACTCTGCACAAAGCTTCGTGCTTCTCATAATGTTAATATACATAGTCAGGTATACATTCTTCCTTACTGTTCCTGCCTTTTCCTTCAAGCAAATATATCTTATGCGTTTGAGATTATCTATTGTGGGAAAATAAAAAGAGTTTCGTTGTATCTTACTTTTAACAGAATCAAGCGTTTATATTTTACGTGATGTTATAATTTCTTAAAGATGTTAGTAACTGGCGATGTGTTTCCTTCTTCACTCCCAACATCTTATTGAGTCTCTACCTCCTTCATTCTCTCACCTTCCCTTCACAGGCACTACTCTTTCAGTATTACTCATCCCCCAGCACAGTTAAGTAATTAGCGAGAGTCAGGGCTGAGGGCTTTCTCTGAGACGAGTAAAATTGTCTATCTTTCACTAACCACAATAAAATGCAGAAGTGGCTCAATAGTAGCTACCTTCCCTAACCATCACTAAAACAGATTATTCCTTTGTTCACTACACGAGTGCTAAATTTATGACAAAATATCCTAAACCCATAGAGTATCATATTCCAAGAGAATACGATATTTTGTAAATGTCATGTTTCCTTGTTCCAGTTCAAATAAAGGTAAAATTATTGAAGGTATATTGCGTGCCAGTGAGCAAACGACGCAATGGAACGCGACACGTTCCCTGAGCCCCACTTTGGTCGCGATTTACGAGGCAGTGCGAGTCCTCAGCGCGACCCAGCGAGGCTAAAATGCTGTCGTTGCTCATTATTGATGCAATTTACCGGGACCCCCCTAATTATCACGGCTCAGAGGGTATCAGTGTAATGGTCACTAAAGTTGGTAATGGATGACTGCCAGTATCGCCTCAGCTCCAACCTTCTGTATGAATTGATTAAGTTAAAGGAGAAACTCCAAGACGAAACGGAAACTCGAACCCAATGCATGCCGAGTAAGTTGTAGATGTACGAGATATATACGTAGATGTACGAGATACGTAAGAAATGAAAGTTTTCCTCGTATCACACCTCGTATCCAAAAGCCTGCAGAAGTTGAACACGACTGGTGGTAGGGATCAGAATGCAGTGCTGTCCTGATCCCAGTGTTGGTGATACCATCTTAGTGATCTCACCAACGCAACTTGCCGCCCCTGCACCAACATACGTATTCTTAAAAAACTGGACGAAAACAATGGAAGGCCATGAATATTATTGTAGTTTGTCTTCTAATTTGCATAACCGGCTTTGTTATCATGTTTTGTTGAGTTTTTTTTTTTTCTATTCTTTCAAAAGCATGACAACATTGTTTACGTGGCAAAATGGTGGTAATATTTTTTTTTTTTTAATTATGATCATCTTAAGTACCAATAGATCTCTTACAGTACTATATAGCATCACTAAAATCGAGTAAATTCAATTATGTCGTTTATGAATCTTTGCGAATTTGGTGCACGTGTAGTAAATGGTATCAAGGTTCGAATAATGAAAGTTTGATGTCACCGATTAAATACAGGAGAGGCATTGTTGTGTAATCGTATCGGCGTCTGCAGTGTTTGGTGACCTTTTCTCATGCCTTTTACTGGTTTCTATTGCAAAGTCTCATAACTATGAAGTGGGGGTTAAGGGATTTATGATGCTGTTGTCAGAGAAATGGAGACCTCTGATTCATCCACATTGCACAAAGAAATATGCTACATCAGTATATCCTAGGGTCGTTCATTTCCTGGCATAATTTGGAGACTTCAGAAACATCTTATTTGGCGAGCATATCACACAGATCCTTTAAGCAGGGACTGTCTGGAAAGTTTTTGCTATCAGATTTACCGAGGATTCATAATGTCTTTAGGAAACCGGTGATCTTGTAAGGGAACTGGAGGCTACTGATTTCTCCTGACTGTGCCACGAAGCAAACTCCTTCAATATAGGGTGGTGCATTGTGGTACCATCTGAAGGACTAGTAACTTCCAGGTTTCGTGATGCAGTTTGGAGGACTCGGTAACCTCCAATATGTCTTATCTCTATCACAGAATCCTTTAGCGAACTCCTAAACCATCATAAAGGAGACATATATAGCTGGCAGATTTGGAGGTTGCTGATTCATCCATAATATATTGAGGTTGTGTCTTCGTTGTTCTTTGGAGGAATCAAGATCCTATAGTATACTGAAGTGATCTGTTTTCTGGTGTAGTTTGAAGGAATCAGTGGGTTGAGTGATAACATCTGTGATAACATCTTAGCAACAGTCTGACCAACAGAACCAACACAACACAGAGCCACTAGTCAAACAGAGCCACAGTCTGACCAAGAGAACCAACACAACACAGAGCCACTAGTCACACACAGAGCCACAGTCTGACTAAAAGAACCAACACAACACAGAGCCACTAATCAACACAGAGCCACAGTCTGACCAACAGAACCAACACAATAAAGAGCAACACAGAGCTACAGTCTGACCAAGAGAACCAACACAACACAGAGCCACTAGAGACAGATGTGGGGGAGGTCTGCTCTGTTTTTGGTCTCTGGTCTCCTGGGGACCCTCATTCACAACAGTGTGTGTGTGTGTCTGTGTGTTTGTTTGTGTGTATATGCGTTTGTTTGTTTGTGTATTTATATATATTTGTGTGTTTGCGTGCGTGTGTGTGTGTGTTTGTGTATGTGTATATGTGTTAGTGTATTTGTTTATATTTGTGTTTTTGTGTGTGTGCGTGCCTGCGTGCGTGTTTATTTTGAGAGAGAGAGAGAGAGAGTGTTGAGATAGAGAGGGTAAAAAGACGTACAAGTGAGATATGGACAAAGAAAGGCAAACGATGGCAGTGAGGTGGTCAAAAACGATATACACAGGAAGAAGATTGACTGAAAAGAGACAGCAATAAACAGAGACTGACAGGCAAAAGTTACGTACACACAGACAGACAGACAACACACACACATGTATAAACAAAGACTGACAGGCAACTTACGCACACACAAACAGACAAACAGGAATAAAAACCATGGCTGACATAGGTAGTATATCGTATACGTAGATGGACGTAGAGAAAACAATAATAATATTTTTTTTTTTCCAACATGAAGAGTGTCATTGCAGTACATTTTTATCTAAATTAATAGTTCAGAAAACGAAGAGTACAAAGAGGCTGAGAGATAGATAAATAAATGGATAAATAAATCGATGAACAGACAGAGAGACCGATAGATAGACAGACAGACACATAGATAGAAAAACATATTGATAAACAGATAGAGAAAAAGAAAAAAAAGAAAATGTGACAGAGACAGAGACAAACAAACCCACAGAAAGACACTAACTGAAAAAGAGACAGACAAACAACAAGGAACTGACTGACTGACTGACACTAATCAACACCTCATATACTAAGCAACTCCCTGTACAATGTCTCATATGGAGGAAAAACTGGCGTCGACGTAGCCCCCAGATAATGTAATATAACAGATCCCCAACTCGTATACTGAGGTAGCTTGGAGGAATCAGTAACCCTCTCATCTTTGACCAAAATTTGCAATACCGTAAAAAAAAAAAAAAAAAAAAAAAAAAAAAAATAGAGGATACTAAGTCCTTCCAGCATCACCACCCAGCACACCCTCTATTGAAGAGGTCTGTTTCGTGGCATTTGCACGAGGACTCAGAAGCCTCCATTTCTCGTTCCCGAACTATCTCAGGGGCCTTAAGGAGGTAGGGCATTCCTGGTAAATCTGGAGAAACCGATTCCTGCAAACTATTCCAAGCAACTGGCCACCATTACTTTGGTCAATCTGGTCCTGTTTCCTGGCATACTTTGGAGGAATCAATTCGTTCTAATGTATCAAATCTATACTATCCCGTTAACTATAATGCTGTAGAATCTTGACATATGAGTCTGGGAGTGTAGTCAGAATTCTTTCATCGTCTAACTTAACAACTTTTTCACTCTTTATATCTTTTTCGTCTCTGATAATGTTTTTTCTCTCAGGCCATAACTTTACCTGTGTGTAATTTTCTCGACTAATGTATCCGTCCATCTTTTTTTACTAACATACTCTCTCATATCTCACTTTGGTTGTAGAGCCTTGTAGTCAAATTGAAGGGATACTGATGACTCCAAACTATAGCCTACTACAGAGAGAGAGTGAGAGAGTGAGAGTGTGAGAGTGAGAGTGAGAGTGAGAGTGAGAGTGAGAGAGAGAGAGAGAGAGAGAGAGAGAGAGAGAGAGAGAGAGAGAGAGAGAGAGGTTGTTGAAATTAGACGTTTTAGATTCAAATAAAATAATAAAGATTGCTCCAGAAGATATTTATTCCATATGTTTAAAATAAAGTATAGTCACGAACCATAATTAAGTATCCAGGTCTTATTGAAGTTTCGAATCATATGCCATACCAGTGAAACAACAACAACAACAACAACAACAACAACAACAACAACAAAGCTTATCCTGTCTCATACTTAATTGCTGGAGTTCGTTTTATACACCATCAAGCTATTCGAAGCAGACCTGGATTCTTATTTATGGCTCGTGACTGTACATCCAGGTGATACACTCTGAAGGAAGGAACACACAGTCAGGGTTCCTCCTTACTACACTTTTCTCGGCTGAGTCCCAAAACTTACTGCCTCTCGGTTTTACAGTCCCTTTACCTCACATTTTCCAGCTAAGGAACGTGAATAATTCTTATTTTATATAATAATAACGACGTTCATAAATCCCAAATGTGACCAAGAAAAACTAAACAAAAACATAAAATATACACAAAATCTTTTCTTATATTTCTCTTTCTTTTGATCTAAGGAATAACTGTTGAACCATAAACATTCGAATGATGTTTAAGTTAATTTTAGAAGTGTGTTTATGGAAATCTAGGGGCACAGTTCCCAAGATCTTTCATAAATATGGGGAAAGATTGGTCTAATGCCACCGCCTGTGCTTACCGATTGCCTTCTAAATTTAGTCACCTTTTCTCTTGGCCCATATCGAATCTATCCAATAAATTTCATGAAAATTGGATTAAGGACCCTGTGATCGTGTATGAAAATTGGAGGCTTCTGATTCCCCCTGATTATGCCACGAAACAAGCTCCTTCCATATAGGTGTGTGTTTCGTGGCAATATTTGAAGGACTCATTAACCTCCAATTTTCTGACTACTTAACTGGGTCCCTTAAACCTTTTAAAATATTTTGTTTGCACACAGACTGTCAAACATCGAGGGACAAAAATATAATCTGTTTGAGTTTTTTTTGCGGAGGTAATAATGCAGTTCACAGTCCCTCTGACAAAGCTTCGAAGTTGATTTTTCATCAGTATCATATAAAGTAATTACATAACACTAAATATTCGAATTCCACCGTAACATTAATCACAACAAAGAAAGAAGTTTTTCAGTGTAGACTAATTGCGGAACTACCACTTCCATATAAAGCGAATGTGATAGAAGTGTGTTTCCTGACAGAGTGTGGAGAGAGAAAAATCAAATCTCTCGAATTTTGCCAAAAGAGATTGCTCCCTTAATGTACGCTCATTAAATCGAATAACTTTAATTCATATTAATCAGTTTCTTTAAGTGTCGAAGGCATTTCTGTCTGTTCAGCTGAGAACACTATTGTCTGGTTAGGTTTTCATTATTATAATTTCCACAAAAGAATACTTGACAAACATTTTTACCAGGATCGAGCCAAGTTAATCAATGATAAATATTAATAAGGGAGGCAATATATTTTTGGGGGGAACTAGAGTCTATGGGCATTGTGTTGTCTCTATTGTTACTCACATATCTATTCTCTTTTCAATTGTTTCTCTTTTCTATTGTCTCTCTATTGTTACCTTTTTCATTTTATTGTCTAATGTCTCTAATGGTCTAATAATAATAATAATAACATTTCCTGTAATAGTATATAAATCTGTCTTTCTATTTTATGGCTCTCTTCTTTCTGTATCTTGCCTCTACTTTTCATTTCAGTAACTAATTTTTATTTTCTATATCTACTCGTTTTTATTATATGCAAATACTTCAGTAAGTTCATTTATCTATTCGCCTGTATAAAAATAATCTATTTTAAAATTATTTACTAATCTCTATGTCTATCTCTATCTCTTTATCCCTTTATATAGTTTTCTTGTATATTATTAAATTCATCTAACAACCTTGACCCTCAATTGCCAACTACGGTTTTCATGACCATAATAATCGAAATAATTTGTCCTTCCATATAATGAACTATAAATACTTATCACACATAATTATGAATCTATTTATCTATATATTTCTATCTCCCAGGTATTCTATTGCACTAAAAAAACTATCGTGACTAACAGAATGACAAGGACTATTTTCACGATCAAAATACTTTCAGTCCATTTTATTATAAATACTAATAACTCGTCCTTCATATTTTCGCCTTTACTTATACTTGTGTAGCTTCATGTTTTATTTTATTTTATTGTAGTCCACTTCAATATTTAACGACCGTGACATTCAGATGGGATGGACTATTTCCACATCCATAATTTTCAGCTAAAGTTTTGACCGGTTTCTGTGCTTTCATTTCCCGGCTGTCATATTGTCAACGGATTTTCGAAACTCAGTCTGTTTTGGTGGAGGCCGGAGGGGGTGACTGACTGGCAGACGTTTTTGGTATAATAATAAAGTTTTCGTATTTCTCTCGTCATCATCAGTAGACGTAATTAGCCCACTGCTGCAAAACAAAGGCCCCTGGAAAAGCCTCGCCATTAGCCCACATACGAAATTAGGAATGTTGTAGGCTGGACGGGATCTGAATATTAAGGGGAGACTCTCTTGTTGGTAAATTGAAGGGCTAATGATTCCTACAAATTATGCAAGGAGCCAGGCGACCTCAGTGTTACTAATAAGGGATAATTTTGTTTTGTAGCATAGTTTGGAAGAATCGGTAGCACTCTAGTTTACCAACAAGAGGGTTTTCTCTTAAACCTTAGAAACTGAAAAGTGTTAATATGTCCAATGATTGAAGTTATTAACGAAGCAAATGTTTGTGAAATATTAAATTTAATGAGGTCTTTTGTTGTCGGACATTATATCTAAGGTTGGTGAATCCCCCATTCTATGCAAAGAAACACATTACCCTGGTATATAAGGAGAGGTTCTGTTTGGTGTTCTAGTTTGGGTGAACCAATAACCTGCAAAATACCGACAACAGATGAATGACCTCTTTATGATGGTATATGAAAAGCTTTCCCACCCTCGACGACACACGCATTTTTTTCATGCAGTCCGGAGACCATAACGAGTTTACTGGTGAAGACGGAAGATTGTGCGACCATCTGGGTTGCAATAAAGCCGAAGCCATTATATTAATGACTTTGAAGTGCCTGTGATTGAGTCTGAAAGTTCAATGATACGTATTCCTCGAAAAATAAATCTTGGGTGAAAATGTTTCTTGGTATTTTTTTAAGGGAACTTAAGTTAGCATCTTCGTCGTCACTAATACCTAAACCCATGAGTGTAGGATAATATAAATATTTCAGAAATCATAAAATCAAGTATCGATATTCATGTTTAATAAACCCTTCCTCTTTTCTGGTTTAAAATGCGAAACAGGAAATATTAAAATTATATCAAAGTCGTCATAATTATATATATATATCAGGTTCTTCAATTACATTTTTGATGACTGTGCTCCTATTCGGCATCTGGGTTATTATTATCTAAAGATAACATTGCGAGAGAATTGGAGAGTTTCTAATTCCTCGTAATTGTGCTATGCAACATACTGGCCCCTGTTTGTACGTTAAAATTAAGGGAATCTGTTTCCTGGTGCAGTTTGGACAAGTCAGTACTACTGCCCTCCAGTTCCCCAACAACTCATGATCTCCATTAATATCATCAGCTCTGATTCTTATTGTCGTGATTCTCTTCACCCTTATCCTGATAAGTCTAGACTAACTGACTGCAGGCCAGAGTTTGTTCCCAACTTTGTCGACTCCCTCCTTTCTGTCATTCATAAATTTGAGACGGGTCAACTTAGCAAATTTTCAGATTATATCTCTTTTTCCATCTTTACTGGCCGAACTGTCTTCTTTTTGCTTCCTTAAAAACTTTTGTCATTCTGGCTGTGCTGGTTATTATAGCTTTATACATTAACACAAGTCCATAGATTTTTATATATTGTAATGCAACCATCTCAGTAAGTTCATCTTACCTGTAGTTGCTGCCAAGTTGCCTCTATGTCACTCGAAGTTCCTGGGAAGTTTAGTATATTTGTTTTTATTTTAGGTGGTGCTTGTGGTATCACTGTCTAAAAACATGCAAATTCATAACATTTGATGAAACCCTCACATCGTATAATAGTTTTCATGGGGTCATCTGTCTAATCACTCACTCTCCACATTTCTCCGATTTTTTATATCAGACTTTTTGTTCACCCAATATATCCTTACAGAGAGTCCTGTTCACCATCCATGTAAATTACCTCACTTATTAAATGTTGCCAAACGCACGCTGGGAATCTTTACGTGGGTGAGGAATTGTCCCGGAAGTTGAGAGTGAGGCAGCGGGTGTGTGTGGAGTGTCAGGCAGGGAAGAGGTAGTAGGCAGCAGCGAGGTATGGACCATCTAGCTCGGTCGCCCGGCCAGCACTGAGGAGGCACCGCACTACCACCACCACCTACACCACCACTACCTCCACCACCACCTCACTGCTCGATACACCCTGCCTGCCTGCCTGGAACTCCTCAGTCCTCTCCTCCAACCCTTACCACTCCCAGACCTCAACACCAACCAACCCTTACCACTCGCAGACCTCAACACCAACTAACCCTTACCACTCCCAGACCTCAACACCATCCAACCCTTACAATTTCCAGACCTCAACACCAACCAACCCTTACCATTTCCAGACCTCAACACCAACCAACCCTTACCATTTCCAGACCTCAACACCATCCAACCCTTACCATTTCCAGACCTCAACACCAACCAACCCTTACCATTTCCAGACCTCAACACCAACCAACACTCACTTAATCCAAACCCCTCCTCCAGTCCTTACCACTCCCAGATCTTTATACCAACAAGCCTCACTTAGCCTGAACCTCTTTTCCAGTTTCCATCACTCCCAACCTTCTACACCCCACCTGGTAACCCTCACCTAGCCCATACATCTACACCAGGCGTCATTTCACCCTTATTCCTGCATCAAACCTCATTTATCTTAACCCACTGCTTCCCTACTCTAACCAGACCTCATTTTATCCAACCCTCTCCATCAACCCTCACTTCTCTCGGCCGAGCAGCTTGGTCCCATCTCCAACCCAGCTCGTTCTTTCCCTAAATCTCTCTCGAAATCCTGACTATACTTAACTCTCTCTCTCTCTCTCTCTCTCTCTCTCTCTCTCTCTCTCTCTCTCTCTCTCTCTCTCTCTCTCTCTCTCTCTCTCTCTCTCTCTCTCTCTCTCTCTCTCTCTCTCTCTCTCTCTCTCTCTCTCTCTCTCTCTCACTCAGGACTTTACCACTCAAACCTCACTTTAACCTAGATCTCGCTTTATCAGACCCCTTCGTTGTCCCCCACCAACCCAAGACCTGTACTTTCACACCTCAATCTTCTGCAGCTTCCCAAATCCATCCATAAAAAAACAAAAATACAAGAACGTCTGGACACTCTTTGAGCTTCACAAATGTCTTTATTCGCCTCTTAGCTTGCTCTCGTGTAAGTAGAAATTCCCATATATCGTCCAATCCCTCATATACTCAACTCCTTTTATCGTTAACCTCTATTCCTGCTCTGCATTTGCTCATTTATTCCCCTGACTCTTCCAAAGTTTCCTCACCTCAATTCTACTTTTCGCTGCGTCCCTTTAATTCAGATGCCTTTCTTAATTCTCTTGTTTATTCTTATATCTGCTTATTATTAAATTGTGTAATCTTTTCTCCGCTATCCAGATCCAACCATCTACCTCCACTTCTTTCTCTGGCCACTAGACTTCCTCTCTTTCCTCTCGTCTCTCCCCACTGACCTACATCTTGGCATCCCCAGCTCCCCACAGCATCCTTCATTTCCCTTAGCACAGTAACCTTTTCATACTCCTCTTAGCTACCTACCCATTTGGTCCACTTTACATCCCATTACCAACCTCTTAGCATTCCCATTTCCCTTCTCATTATCACCTTCCTACTCCTCCCATCTACTCCTTAGAAATACGAGTCCCAAAACCTTCCCATTCCCCTCTAGCCCTCTATACCCTCCCTACAAGCCCTCACCATACTTGTTTACCTATCCCAAAGCACCTCGTAACCCTCCCCTTAGTATCCATTCCTCGGTCTCCTTCCACTTAGCCGTAATCTGGAGCTCTCACCATCCCTTACTTGACCTATCCATCACTCATCCCCTGGACCCTGAAATATCTACTATCATCTACTATCTACTATCTACTCTTCATCTATCTCACCACCTCCATCTCTCTCTCTCTCTCTCTCTCTCTCTCTCTCTCTATCTTGCATCACCTATTCTTCCCTCACATCATTCCTCTTCACTTCTCCCTCATCATTCCTCCTTTTCGCCTCATGTCATCATTTTGTCTCCCTAACCATCCATCATCATTCCCATCAACTTCCCTCATTCCCTTTCTCAACTTCCCTCATCACTGCATGTCTTTATCTCTTTGATTACTTTAATATCAATCGTCATTCTTATTGCAGCTCTCATTTCTTCCTCTGCTGTACATTTTTCTTTCCTGCTTGTCGCCAGTTATTCGTTTCCATTATTATCTGTAATTATATTCTCCTCCACATCTTTCATCTCCACCCAAGCATCTGTTATCTCTCCCTCCACATCTTTCATCTTTATCCTAACATCCCATATCTCTCTATCAACTTATCTTTACCTCAGCATGCACTATATATCTCTCATTCAACATCTCTCATCTCTATATCAACATCCCTTATCTCTCCCTCATCTCAGCTCTATCACAGCATCACTTTTCTCTCCACATCCAAATCTCTCATTACTACCTCAGCATCTCCTGTCTCTCCTTCCACATTTCTCATCTCTAACCCAGCATTCTTATCTCTCCCTCCATATCTCTCATTTTTAACTCAGCAATCTTTATCTCTCCCTTTTCCCAGCTCCTATCCTCACTGTCACCAGCACTTCCTCTTGTCATCTCCAGCCTAATTTATCTCTCCTTCTTCCTCCCCAACTCTTTCACTCTTCCTCCCCAATCCTTCCTCTTCACCAACTCCTTCCCTCCTACCCGCCTCCTTTTCTCCATCTTAATCATACCTCCTCCTCCTCCTCCTCCTTCTCCTCTCATCATTTTCTCTTTCAAAATCTCCAAATACATCTTTTGCTTCCTCCTCTCCTTTCTTTTAAGTCCTCCCCACACATGCCATCCTCCTCTTCTCCTACACTTTCATACCCAACTTTCACACCTACACGTTCCTCCTCCTCTCCTAAACTTTCAAATATTCCTTCCTTTTATAACTCACTCCATCCCATCTCTTTCTCACCTCCACATTCATCCTCGTCCACTTCCATTCTCTACCTGCTGCTTTCCGTATAAATAATACTCGTACAAAAATGTCACCTAAATCTATATTGTCTCTCAGACATTATTGATTCTTCATATGATTGAAAGTCAATAATTCAGTTTCATATTAATAACAAAAAAATAACGTTTTGGGTGAACCCGAGATGATATATGAAGTGTTTTATATTAATTTTCTGCTGATATAAGAAATATAAAATATCCACTGGCTATGAATCAGTGTATAATGATTTAGTATAGTAAAGTATCTGTTTCCGTATAGGTACTATATCTTGGTTTGCATTACATTTAGCAAAACAAACAGATGTAATGAGGGAGGCGGTGTGTTTTACCATGTCAGAATATTAAATTATTATGTTTTTTTTTTTTTGTCTTGTGTAATGAGAGTCTGTTCAATACTTTTTATAATATTATTTTGCAAGCATATTTAACCCTAATTCTAGCAGATTGTCTGTCTACATAATTATCTGTACGTCTGTCTGTCTGTCAGTACGTTTGTTTGATTGGTTGCCTCAGTTATTTATATTATATTATCCCTGTCTGTCTGCATAACCTACTTATACCAAGGCTTCTTCACATTCCTGCAAGATCTTTATAGTCGAACGGAAGCTTTATGTAACTCTGTACAAATCTTTATCTCAAAATATATATATATACTGTAGAGGCTGTATATTACTATTTCGTTATCAATCTATCTATATTATGTATAAAGGTTACCCGATCCCTCTCATCACTCCGTCTTTCGTCATTCTTTCTCACAGTAGAAACCTAACTCACTTCCACCCCTTCTCTTATTATCAAGGTTACTTACTCCATCCCCTCATCCTCTATCTCTCTCTCTCTCTCTCTCTCTCTCTCTCAATATATATAACCCACTCCATCCACCTATTCTTCTCTCTCTCTTTCTCTCTCTCAATGTATATAACCCACTCCATCCTCCTATTCTTCTCTCTCTCTCTCTCTCTCTCTCTCTCTCTCTCTCTCTCTCTCTCTCTCTCTCTCTCTCTCTCTCTCTCTCTCTCTCTCTCTCTCTCTCTCTCTCTCTCTCTCTCTCTCTCTCAAGTCCATTACGATCCCCTCACCTGGCTTCACACCTGACATCTCCCTCACCTGGAGCAAAGAGAGGCCAAGAATACATTATGTGGCCGGCCCTCCGAAAGGTCACTCCCTGCTCTATGGGTCAATTATGGAGATGGCAGGTCACTGGACTTTGTGGGGGTGATGAAGGTGAAGGTGAAGGAAGGTGAAGGAGAAAAGGAAGAGACAGGGAAGGTGAGGAAGGTGAAGGTGAAGGGAAGGTGAAGGAGAAAAGGAAGAGACAGGAAGGTGAAGGTGAGGGAAAGATAATGAAGATAATTGAAGGTAATATAAGGGAGAGATGGATGTGATGAGGAAGGGAAGGTGAGGGAGAAAGTTAGGTGAAGATGTAGAAAATGTGAGGGTGAGATGGAGGTGAAAGGAAGGTGAGGGATCGAGGGAAGGAAAAGAGAGGAAAGGTAAGGAAGAGATGAAGGTGATGAGGAAGGGAAGGTGAGGGAAAGAGGAAAGAAAAAGTGAAAGTGAGGGAGAGATGGAAGTGAAAATAAAGGGAAGGTGAGAGAAAGAAGGACAAGGGAGATAAGGTGAGCAGAAGGAAACTAGGTCAAGGGAATGTGTAATCTGATACTTACTGAATTGGAGTGCTACTTATTCCTTTAAAATACTATGTACTACAAACTATATTCTTAATCATATGTTGAGGTAGTAGTTGCTTCCTTGATTATTTTGGAGGCATAGTCTGGAGGAATGGAAGAAATCTGTAATGGGTAAGATCATGTAAGGGAAGGAGTGATAAGAAAGGCAGAGAGAGAATGGGACTGAGGGAAGTAGGAGGAGGAGAAGGAGAGGGGAAAAGAAGAAGTGAGAGTGAGAGAGATAAAGCCTAAGCTAAAGGAGGTAATAAAAATAGGTATATAAATGACGTGATAGTGATGGAAATATATTTATGGAAAGAGAGGTGAGCGAGTGAGCTAGTGGTATGGTGAGAAAGATAAGAGTGAGGCAAGGGCAGGTACAGTGAGCCATGTAAGATAAGGAAGGAACAAACTTTACACACGTTCCCGAGCAAGACAAGAGCCTCCCCCAGTCGTATGCATTATTCTATTATGAGGGGACCATAATAAACTTCACAGCTTGGTGGTGGTGGTGGTGGTCGTCGTCATGGTGGTGTGGTGATGGTAGTGGTAGTGTTGGTGGTGGTCGTAGTAGTAGTAGTAGTAGTGGTGGTGGTGATGCTGGTGGTGCTAGTGGTGGTGATGCTGGTGGTGCTAGTGGTGGTGATGGTGGTGGTCGTAGTAGTAGTAGTGGTGGTGGTGATGCTGGTGGTGCTAGTGGTGGTGATGGTGGTGGTGATGGTGGTGGTGGAAGTGGTGGTGGTAGTAGTGGTAGTGGTTGTGGTAGTGGTAGTGGATAAGGAGTTGTTACAGTAGCCCAGTCCAACAAGAGTTGTATATTGAGTTCTGAACCAGCAGTTGTAAAAGTTTGATTTATATTCAGCATAAATTCTTAGCCTATTTTACTTGGCCTTTTAGAAATCATTTGTTATTTTTTCTGTCCAACTCCATATGACTGGACTTTGCCATATAAAACACACACACACACACACACACACACACACACACACACACACACACACACACACACACACACTGGCAGCCATAAGGTTAACCAAACTCAATTAACATATTTTATTGAAAGTAGCCTGTTTTGATATTTCACCTTAATTAACCCCAGACAAGTTGATGAGCCTGAGGATTAAATATTATCTTATATGCACATAATTATCGGGAGCATCTTTTTTCGGTGAATTGGAAGGCTGCTGCTGCTTACTCCAAACTGTGATGCAAAACTGATAACTTAATCGTATAATGAGATACTAATGTGTTTCCTGGAATACTTTGGAGGAATTAAAACATCTTCAGATCTGCTACAATAGAGGAACCACTTAATGCATGATGTTAGGTTGTGATGGAAGGCGAGAGGGAGATTTTGGTGAGATGAAAGAGAGATGCTGAGAAAATGAGAAGTTGAAAAAAAGAGTTGAAGAGAGATACTAAGGAAATGAGCCTGACAGGTGATGAAATAGAAGGAAAGGAGGACAGCTGATAAATTGAAATGGAATGACTCGGGTCAAAAGGTACGCCCAAAACTCTTGAATTACTGCCCAAATCACTACAGGCAATGCCCCTTTACGAGGTATGGCTAAATAGAAAAAGAAATAGATAGCGAAGATCATGTGGTGAAAGTGTGATATTATAAAGGGAGGTGGTCAAGAGAGACACTAACTAAGAATATACACACACTAAGAATATACCGTACTATACAACTATGTAAAATCATCACTCATTTTATATTCATTACTTCATTATTTATGCATTTTTTACATCGATTTTTTTTTTTTTTTTTTTTTTTTTTTTTTTTGTAATGAGACGATATTGGGTACAGAAAATTACCCAAATTTTAGAACTCATTACAAAATAGAAATTGAAGTAAGAAATGCATGCATACAAAACTAATGAAATAATAAATGCACAATGATGAAGTAACGAAGCAACAGAAAACACAAAACAATCAAATCTTCAATGAACATCTGATTTATATTTCTGTCGACGAAATGTAATTAGCCGAGTTCCAATAGTTATTTCTGACGCACCATAATTTCAGCCCTTTGTGTGTGTGTGTGTGTGTGTGTGTGTGTGTGTGTGTGTGTGTGTGTTAGTTTTTGAGTGTGTGTTATTTTGTGTTTGTGTGTGTTTTTGTGTGTTTGTTAATTTTTTTTTTTTATGTTTTTTTTTTTTTTTTTTGCATGTGTGTGTTTTTTTTTTTTTTTTTTTTTGTAATATTTTGCAAGGAATACAGAGAAGATTAAAAATATAATGTCCAGTGTAGTGTAGGACTGGAGCTTTGTGGCTATGTTGTCTTATACACACACTATTTCTTTCACTCTTTCTCGTCCTCCCCATCCTCTCACTCTTTCTTTCATTCATTCATTCATTCATTCATTCATTCATTCATTCATCTTGGGCCTCTTTTCCCCTTATACCGGTATGTATGGAAACTGATCAATATGCAGAGACAGCTAAGTATAGTAAGCAACAGGGAGATAACCTAGACATAAAAGGTTAAGCAAAACCATGATATTGCTCAAAATAATATATGGTTTAGGTGCTACATAGTTAACATCAACGACTTGAGGTGTCGGAAAGTTTAATGTCACGAAGGATTTCCATAAGGTGTTTTCACAGCATAATGAAAAATTCTGATGTTTCTTCTTCTGCTGCCTTAGAAATACATCGTATTTCATACTCCTTAATCTTTAATACTACGGAATACTAAGGAATATACAATGTAATTCTCCTGCTTTCTCCTGGTCTGGAGGGTATGCTTAGAATTTTTAGACAAATACCAATACCGACATAACCAACATAACTTTTTGGAGTTCCATGTGCAAGGTGATATTATTCTTTAAATTGGCCCTTTGTGAGGAGGAAATAAAAAGTAAAATTCTGTGGTGGGTAAGTGCTGCAGATAAAAGTTATATCAGGTGATGGGAGCTTAAAACTTGCAACCTCAGGGGAGTATTATGTGGGGAGTGGCCTAGTTGTTAGCGCACTGAACTCGTAACCTAAAGATCAAGAGATAGAATCAGCTCAGAAAGAGGGCTGTGTATAATATATTTTATTTTTCTATATAGAGTTGTCATTAGCTAATAATGAGGATATCTAACGTCGTGAAACACCCTCCCTAGTACTGTGCCATGCCAGCCTCAGTATTAAGGGGAGATTCTCTTGTTGGTTAGCTGGAATGTCTCTGATTCATCCAAACTTTGCTACTAAACAACAGATCCCCTATTAGTACCATTGAAGGCGTCTGTTTCCTGGCATAGTTTGGAGGAATCAGAGACCTTCCTATTCACCAACAAGAGACTCTCCCCATTAAGATAGACCCTCACACATGTCGCTATCTGTGCTCTCCGTGGCTGGTTTATAGATCTGAAGTCTTGACGTGTATATTTGAGTTGGAGGTTACTCGGGCCTCTGTGACGGGCTCCATGAATGAAGCCTATGTCTGGATTCAGATCGTGAAAAAAATTGCAAATTTGTGAATTAAAGGAGAGAGAAAGAGAGAGGAGGAGGAGGTGGGGAGTTGGGGTGAGGAAGAGGTGAGGGAGTGCGGGCTTCTTACACCATCCCAAATAATCTGCTTACCAAGCCGAGTCTGGGATGAGGGTAAAGCATATGGGGCCGAAAATGTGAATAGCCGACAGAAAGATGAAAGAAAATGAGAGAGGGGTATAGGGATCTGGAGGAAAATGAGAGAGATGGGCAAAAGGATCTGGAACAAAATGAGAAAGGAGGGAGAATCAGAGGGAGACAGTAGGGTACAGAGAGATGAAAGAAAATGAGAATGAGGGGTAGAGGGATCTGAAAGACAATTGGAAAGAAGGGTGGAGAGAGAGGGGAGCAACAGCACATATACATATATAGGATATCCTAATTCCTACCCAAAATGGTTTGTGAGCTCTTTTAGATCCGGCTTTGGAGGAGACAAATAAACGATTACTGTACATTCATGTACCATACTTCAGAAACACTTTCGAATGGAAAGGTCTGATGCAATACTACAATACGTTTGATAAAATTTTCTGACCATCGACGGTGCTCTAAAAAACCATAGACATATTTTCACGTATATTCCCTAAGCATATTGTAATCCCCTCGTCAAAAAAAAAAAAAAAAAAAAAAAAAAATACTCTCAGTAGTTTACCCAAGATTATATAAGGAGCTCTTGTATAAGCTATATTTCAGTAGTTCTAAGAGGGCAATGGTAATATATACTCTGGGTAGGACGAATACACTGAAACGCCCCATTCAGGAAGGAGCGTACGAGTTATCTGTTTTGATACCACCTATTGCCAGGGGAGTGAACTTGTGACTGAACTTAGTCTCTGGAATGCATGATAAGAAGTACCGAGACATGTACTAAATGGATGCCAGGGGAGGGGGAGACACAAGTACAGCTAACAACAAAAGTTTCGCCACATTGTCAGTCGGTAAAGCACAATGAAAATGCTACCATAATATACAACTGAATCTATCAAGTTACTTTCACGCCCACCACCAATGAACACTTTTAGCATACCCGATATTCCGCAAGACCAAAGGATAGTTAGGGAGGTAATGTAGTAACGGAGGAGGTGAGAGAGATAACTAGTGGTGCCAGCTGTAGAGAAGGGCGGTCGAGGGTAATTGTATAAGTTGGGTCCCATTAATCACTGTTGGCACAATACTTAGATGACTCTTGTAATTGAATGTTAGTCTGGGGAAGGAGGGGTGCAGCACTGAGAGAGAGAGAGAGAGAGAGAGAGAGAGAGAGAGAGAGAGAGAGAGAGAGAGAGAGAGAGAGAGAGAGAGAGAGAGAGAGAGAGAGAGAGAGAGAGAGGAGAGGGACAGGGAGGGGGAGGGGGAGGGGAGGGGGAGGGGGGAGGGGGAGGGGGAGGGAGAGGGAGAGGGAGAGAGCTTGAGGTGTGGTGTTGGTATGCCGAGACCCACTGCAGAGTCAATAAAAAGATAATTATCAAGTGAACTCAAAAGTGTTAATGAAGCAATAGGAAACAACAAACGATTTTATTTATTTATTTTTAAGTAATGTTCATCTGTTTTATGGACTAACTAATGGTGTTCATCTCGAAAAATATATCGTGCGCTGGAGTGTAAATTTTTTATTCTATACCGGGGTATTTTTTCGTTCTTTGCGGAATGTAGAACTCACCTCGGGTAGTGTGGCGAAGGAGGGGAGACCAGAGAAAATTCCCTGTTTTACTGAGAATTATATACATGAGAAATGTAATAGCACCGAATTACCTTCGGTTTGGAGGGTACATGCAAACGTATATTTCAAGACGATATTTGATCTGGTAACTGGATTTTACGGTGGTACATAATTATTTCCATAGGAATTCACAAAAATGGAAGAAAGAAATGCAACAACAAGAATATATGAAACGAAGGTTATGCAAACATAATGAAACTAAATTATACGGAGGCTTCATGCACTGAGGCAGGTAATGAAGAAAGAATGGTATGATAAATTTACTTAGACAAAGAGAATTATAATATGTAGATCATGATATTACGTACAGTTACATGACTAATTACTATACTCCTTCGTCCCATTCAGCGTTCTATAATGATTTTAGTTTACATGTGAACGATAGTAGGCGAGAGTGATTGCCAAATATAATTACTGTATATAAAATATATTTTTGGTACATAGGAGCGCAATGATTCCTACAAAGTATGTCAGGAAACAGGCCCAATGAATAAATATAATGGTGTCTTGTTGCTCGGAATAGTTTGGAAGAATCAGATGTTCCAGATTTACCAACAACACTACTGTACTACATAACCTTTTAAGGGAGTAAAGTGTAGTTGATTAATGATTTGGAGCACTGCCAACTCCTCCAAACATTGCTACAGGAGATCCCCTACTGATAATACTGAGGGAGTCTGTTTCATGGTAGTTTGTAATAATCAGTTTCCTTCTAGTCAGCACATATAGGATTACCCATTTAATCTTTCTGCTGACTGGCAGCCATCAATCTCAAATGTGAAGGAGCAAAATATGTAAACAATACAAGTCAAGGATGATTATCGACGACAATGACAATATCTATTTTAACCTTGAAAGAGGATCGTAAACTCATTTCCAAAGCTTGTTGTGTCCTCGTCTGGAACCCATTATTACTCAGAAAGGTGTCATTATTTTTATTATTTCATTTACAGTACATACACATAAAGATTCACACATTCCCTTTCTCTCTTACCTTCAAGTAAGTAGGCTACATGCACGAATCAACACTTCCACATATCATACTCATAATTATATGCACATATATTCATACACGCATCAAATAGATATTATAACAAACGTATGCTGTGACCCTTTGTATGAGAGAGAGAGAGAGAGAGAGAGAGAGAGAGAGAGTGTACAGAGAGAGAGAGAGATGACCTGGGACTTGGTAAAGGATCTGAAGCATATAATCATTCAGTGTCTTTAATCTATATACATAAAGCCAAGATTCTGTCTGCGTGTGTGTGGTGTGTGTGTGTGCGCGATGCACGCCTAAACCGTCCAACTTTGTGTCCTCAAAATTTGCATGTAGGTGAGTCTTGATCCCCTTCAGGTTTAGGGGGGGTCATACAACGAAACCACATATAACGAAACGTGCTAGCGAAATAATAATAATATACAGGGAAAAAAATCTACGGAATCACCATACCACAGTTCAGCCTTCCGCAAAAACACGGTCAATTTTAAACTTTCATTTAGGTAATTTTTTTCTTACAGATTTGTAGAGCTTGATTTTACACACCAGAATCTGTAAACTAAAGTTTCCTAGGTCCACTGGCTTGCGTACAGCAGCGCCATGAGTAATAAAGTTGTTACCCCTAAAACCCCCCTAAAAATGAGAGCGTAAATATGACGAGTTAACCATTCCCCTCTCACACCACTCAAACTATTTTACGCTACACCACGGATATTATTCGATTTGTTTATGCGTTTTCTCACTAAGTATACTGTCGTTCACGATTTATTTTACTTTTGTCAAATTGATTTTCATTATTCCCATATTTATTTTAATCA